>BMAC01001343.1:0-19433 GCA_014905375.1 Phtheirospermum japonicum
ACGGTTCTGCTAGACCAATCCATCATAATAAAATAACTTCATCAGGACCATACCTATGCAACAAGCATGGGATAAAAGATATGGAATGCCAATAAGTATAAAAGATATTATTACGAATAAAAACCGATTGTGTTACAAGAGAAAAGTCAGACCACAGCCAAAAGTTGGCTTGTTGGTCACCTTATTCTAACAAAACTTTCGTGTACATGTTGACAAACAAGTACAACGGATACCGATAATTAGAAAAGCCTAAAAATTTTATAAGATCTTCACTTTATCTTTGATACAAAAACTAAACAAGAAGATGGACTCAATGATTTGTAATAAAAGTGATTGATATGATTGTTTCGCGACTAACTAAATGGGAGAGCTTGAAACTATTGTCATGTGAGTTAAACTATAATTTGATGTATAATGTAGTATACAAAAAGTTGTTTCATAATATATAAATGTGGAGTTATTTACCTTTAGTTTATTTTAGAGCGCGGATATAGGCACCCCATCTATTCATGAGTTCACCCCAATAAGAGAAAATCAACAAACCCACAAAATACTACACCCCCACACACATCATCTTCTCTAGCCCTTCACCACCACTGCAACTCTGCCGTTATCATTGCCCATTACACCATCTCCGCCACCGCCGAACAGGAAGAAGAAAAAATGTGATGGATTTGGGCGACAAAGGGTAAGAAACAGATGCAAATAGAGGTGTTCGTCTCTGGTTCCTCGAGCATATGTCACGTGTTTGAACTTTTTGATCGAACAATAAAACGTTGTTCGAAAAAAAATCGAACAAGCCTTAAAGGGGTCGTTCAGATCAATTTTTTAAACATGTGTTTTGTGTACGAGTCAGTTTTTCGTAGTTGTATTTTGTGTTCGAATCGATTTTTTTACATATATTTCTTTCTTCAATGGCACCGCGGCGGAAGCGTATTTCTGTGTGCATATTTTGTTTATATTCTTCAATAGACGACGACCATGGCAGTGGCGGCGGTGATGGGCGACGGATGGAGTGGTGGTGGAGAGTTGAAGGAGATGAAGTGTTTGGGGTGTAGAGTTTAATGATAATATTGACATTTTTGTTATTACATATTTAGTAGGGTGAACTAATAAATAAAACGAGGTGGGTATATCCACGCTCTTTGTTTTAAATTTGCTCGTGTTGACCAAATCGTAACTTGAGTATTTTAAATTATTATATTTCATTAATAATATTACACTTACATCGAATGAATTTACACCATCCATTTCAATTTGCTCCGTGCATCGCATGGGTTAAGCACTAGTTAATATGGAACACTTGTACCTTAGTATTATCTAAGAAGTCCTACAAAAATGGTCTGATTAAATAATTAGTTATGGGTTATAATTTTTGGCTTGGATTTTTTAAAAAGGAATTACCTGTGAATTATGGATGGGATTTTCAAGGAGTTGATTTGTGAAGTAAGATAATCAAACTATAGACCCTATAACTACTTGAATAATAAATCAAATCAATAGTAAATCTAAGGGTTTGAGCACTTCATCGACAAAGATATTATCCAATCTGTCTACAAAAGAAAAACTATCAGAAACTCATGCTTAGAAAATAGGAAGATCTTAAAAAAAAAAAAAGGTTTAATCCAACCTCAATTTCATTAAAAAAGGTTCAAAGGTTTTATGCAATTGTGATTTATGGCTTGGATCGAGTGAAGTTATATAGTTTATTACTGCTAATATGCCAATCAACACAAACATAAATAAGTACAAACTTAAGAAAATTTACTTTATCCTTCTTTTTTTTACCTGACGCGGCAATTGGGAATCCACCTTAAATCCTTGCTGCAGAAACTGTCAAGCATGGGTCTTCTAAAAGGATTTCTCAAGTTTTATTATTCTTTGTGATAGCAGATTGAAAAGGTGAGTCTCACTAAGTAAATTAAAAAAAAAACTTAAAAAAAAAGGAAAAATAGAAGCTAATTGCAAGATGACCCTGGTTTACTTAATAGAAATACATTCAAAGATCCAGTTAAGTAGCACAATATTGATCATTATTAATTCACATAAACCATATTTGGAAAAAAAAAATAGTCGGTCCAAGTCGTGTCCCCCCGTAACCCATCTATATCCCTCATGTATCTGACTAGTCAAACCTCCAAAAAGCTAACAATACGGATTTTGGCATATCAAACACACATATCCTTGTATCAGGGTAGTATACATGTCATATTCGTACTACATAGGTTAGAAAATTTAAGGCATCATCATCCAAATTTTGTACCAATTTAAACAATTCGGAAATCTAATGCATACTTGCAACAAAAATAAGAAAAATACATGAGTTTCCCACAAAAACAACAACAAAATCTCCTACCAAACCAAGTTATATTTTTTTTCTTGTATTTCATTAATAGACAAATTTCAAGACAAGAAATCTTTAAGAGAACATTTTGAGATTTATAAGGTCTGCGGTAATCTTTAAAAGCATTTTGAACATGACCGACCAATAAGCAGAAGAAATATACATAGATACAAAACCTATAAGTAGAAGAAGAATACACATAAATGTCCCCTATATTTTGTATGCTAAGGGGAGTTATCGAGCAAACTCTAAGCTATGTGCAACGTTGCCCGCTATACTTTTAATTACCGCACAATCAATTTCAAAGAAAATTGAGTAGTGGTTACATGCAAAAAAAAAAAAGAAAACAAAGGCAATCAACGATTTCCACTCGTATAAGCACTTCTACCATAACATAATCAACAATCCTAATTTACAAAAATCATTACTCTTTAAAAAAAATTATGTCCATATAGTATCTGAACAACAACCAACTTCCACACTCAAAAGTAAATTCATCCCCATTACCATCAATTTTAGGAAATAAACTTCCCTATGTTTATCAAATTTATCAATTAATTTTATGATTTGATTGAACAATGATTAGTGAAATCATATTCCTCAAGAATTTGCTAACAAAATTCTAACAGCTTTGGAAATATGAACTCCTACAATTATGTTTGGGAATTTCTTAAAATACATTTGGAAAAAATTACGTTAGGAAATTTTTAACAGTGTTGAGAATCTCTTAAACTCCTACAATTATTTTTATAAATTCCTCAAAAATCGTTTGGAAAAATGACAATTTTAAAATTATGTTTCTAATGTTTCAATAAAAATAAATAAGTTTGGAAAATTTCTTAAAAGTCATACAATTATGTTTGACTTGCAATAAGATGCAAAAAAAAAAAAAAAAAAAAAAAAAAAAAAAACATGTAGCCGGTGTGGTAAAAAGAACTTTGAAAACGCAAGAATTTATTAATTTGGGCTTGAACTAATAWAAAATAATTATCATAATAATTACCAACATCATCATCATCATCTGTTCGATGATTTGGTACATTTTTGGAGATTAGAGCCTGCAAAATCAGCACACAATATAAAGATCTGGATTTAATAAAATTTTAAGGAATCATTAACGGGGAAGACCTGATTGAACCCAGAAATCCCCAATACAAACTCTAAACATCAATTAAAATATAGATCTTCAAAAGTAATAATATGAGGAATGTGTGGTGAATACTAAAATGCTCGGCCTTGTCAACTGAACAATATCCTAAAGACTTTGACAGGAAAGTACATTACATTTAGCAACAAAATTGATGAGATTATGCCGACAAAAATTGCTCAACTACTTTTTTAAATTAACAAAATCTGGTGAAAAATAAATGAATTTTCCATTAATTAAATAAAGAAATAATATAATAAATAAAATCTTCTATTTTTTCATGGTCATGATGAACTGATTTTTTTTTTCTAAATGTATGAAATCAGGTGGAGTAACCTTGATTAAAGCATACAATCTTAGAGAGAAAAAATTAAATCACAATAAACGATCGCAACATCTTAATTTTCGTGCAAAAAAAAAAAAAAAAGATTTACAAAAATACATTGATTTCTTATGTGACTTATTTTAGTTTTTGTAGTTTTTATCAAAACAAGTCAATTACCAGATTACGAATTACATGAAACATGATTAAAACCTAAATTATGAATCGGATCTCCAAGAATCAACACAGGAGATAAATAAATTCTTGATGTGAAAATAATAGAAGAAGATTTACTTAAACTAAAAAAAGAAGCACAAGCTCTGGTTTACAAAAATTGAACACACCGAATTGGAGAAACAACAAACTCATCGACCAAGAATTAAAAGGATAAAATATAGAATTCGTCCATTAACTTTTTGGACTTGGAAAAAAATAGTCCACTAAATACAAGGGTGGTAAACTTAGTCCACCAATTAAATTTTTGTCGTACTTTTAGTCCAGTTTTAATTGGTGGACTAAATTTGCAATAAAATTTTGGACTAAATATGCGACAAAAGTTTAATTGGTGGACTAAACTTGCAACTCCTTGGATTTGACCGACTGTCATTTGGTCAAAACTCCCCAAATTGGACTAAATGTGCGACAAAAATTTAATTGGTGGACTAAATTTACCACCCCTACATTTAGTGGACCATTTTTGCCAAGTTCAAATATGTATTTCCAATATCGGAATCAAATATACAAAAAATAAGTAAAACACATCCAATCCAATATATTCAAAATAGATTCATATATATATCGAATAGATTAAACAAATAGAATAATAAATAAGACTAATTCGTTAGAAAGTTTAATAATTCAACAATCACTATATTGGGTGAGTATTTCAGTAAAATTTAAGGGGGAACATCGATTCGAAACACAAATAAACAAAATAAAATCTGGAAATTCAACATACCGAGTTCGTCGGAAGATGCCATCTCGAGTGAATGTTTCTTTGAGAAATTGTTCAAAAAACTGAAAACCAATAAATAACCGTGCTCCAATGATTTGAAGAAGAAAACCCCATAGCCATGTTATTCAGGGTCCAAAAACCTGAGCACAAAAAGCCTAAACACAAAGCTCGACACTCAACCTTATTTGGCATCGCCTTCGCTGCCATGGCCGGGAAGATACACTCGAAAACCCGCAAACAATTAATAAATTCAATTGCTTGGTATTGAAGATGGGAAAGGAATTCTTTTTGAAGAAGAATATAGCATCTAGGAGAATTAGAGAGAACGGGAGAAAATATTGTACAAACACTAGAATTTTAATGAAAATAAGAAATGGAAAAAAAATATTATTTTATATCTATGCAAAAAATCCAAGAAAATTATTATATTAACACAAACCATCATATGTTGACAACTCAACTTGAGAAGCTACCAAATGACGACACGTCTTAACCAAAGCAATGCCTAGGTGACACCTAGACTAGGGTGTCAACAACATTAACATATGGGGTTAATTACTCTCATGTTCCATTTAATTATATACAAACCCAATTAATTTTAATATTATGAATTGGGCCCTCAATATATTGTTATTTTTTAAACAAAAGACAAATATATTTGTATTGTTTTCCATAGTCCAATGGTATTTATATCTAAAAGATATATAATGAATAATTAGTTTTTCTCTTTTTAATTAGGCGCAATCAACATAATAGCTTTTGTAAGTTTTGTTTGCTTGTTTTTTTAGTACTAAGCTGACATTATTTGACGATTGTAAATTTTCACGGCTAATTCTCATTTCTAATCGTCAACTTCAACTAACTACGCGGACTTTATATGCCATTCCCTTCAAGAAACAACTAATTAAAAGAAAGGCGGTAAATGGTAGAAATATTGTAAACTGTATGTAACATTATTGTCCGTAAACACTAAAAAAAAGATTGTCGAGTAATTTAATATGAGATTTTTTTTCTTGATAATACAAAGAGGTATATCGAGGGTTTTTACTATCGAGGAATTTATTCCTCAGTTCTTGTCCCCATGGTGAATCTTTCAATATACAGACACTAATATTTTTCATCACTAATATCAAAGGAAACACAGAGAAGATTTCGAGGGAATTGATACCAAGCGAATACAACCCTCGGTATATTCAAGATTTAAATAGAAATTAAAAAAAAAATGAGGCCTCCAATTGTCCTCGGTAAAATATCGAGGGGATTCAATATACCCTCGGTAATACCAGGAGGGTTTTGATTCCCCTCGCTAATATCGAGGGCATTTGGAAGCCCTCGGCATTTTAGAAAATAAAAAAATGTAATAACATTAAAATAAATCATAAAATGTCAATTTATACACTTAAAATGTAATTAATATGATTTTAATATATAATTATCTTAGGATATATTTTTATTGACATGTATCATATAATATTAATACTATGCATGATACGATCGATATTATTTTATACAATATAGATCGATCAGACTATTCAATTTTATATGTAATTAATACAATCTCATTATTTCTTTTAAAGATACAACATGGTTGTTTTTCTTATTTTAGAATTACAAAAAATACTTATTAATTAGTAATTACATTTTTTTTATTTTTCTTTCAAATAGGAAACTGAGGGCCTCCAATTGTTCTCGGTAATACCGAGGGCATTTGGAGGCCTTGGTATTTCAGGAATAAAAAAATTAAAAAATATAATAACATTAAAATAAACCATCATAACATTTTGCACACTTAAAATGTAATTAAAATGATTTTAACATATAATTATCATTGAATATATTTGTATTGACATGTATCGTGTAATATTAATAGTTGTATGATACGGTCGATGTTTTGTTATACAATATAGATCGATCGAATTATTCAATTGCATATGTAATTACTGCAATCTCATTTTTTTAAAGATACCACATGGTTGCTTTCTATGTTTTAAACTCATATAAATACTAATTGATCGCTCTCGTACGATCAGCAGGATTATCCAAAGACCCACTATCATCCTCTTTGACCAATCACTTAGAAGATTATGACCATGTCTACATGGTGCTCAGTTTAGCGCCAGTAGCGACTCCACCATATATGGTTGCATCCACGCCGTCTAACGCCCGTACGTCAAGGTGTGCATCAATTGGATCAGATCAATGACACTTGGTTTATCTCATCGGCGACAAGAAGTAAGTAAAGTAATAATTATGATTTTTATTAAATAATATTTATAATCTTAAACACAGTTATAGAATGCAAAATAGGATAATCAAATTTTCGTAGATTTATCGAGAGAACATGGGGAAGGAACTCCATCGTGTCGGGTTGAGGTTTAGGGAGGTCACTGAGTCTATGTGTGAGTTATGGTGGACCCTGTTGTAGGTAAATAATTTATTCATGTATAAACTCATCGATGGTTGTTAAGAATCTTATATATATTAATTATAAATGTTTTGTTTTGTAGGATCGTTGTTGGGATATAGATCATTACAGGGAGATCGATGTGAAGACGACATTCTTAGTGGATAGGGAGAAAGTACGGTAAGCGACTGAACAAGTATAAGCAGACCTATTAGAGTATTGGTATGAGGCCAACCTACATTGATGAAGACGTCTGGAGGTAAGTGATTGTTTTTTAGTAAATTATAACTTTTTAGTATTATGAGTTATTAATAATTTTATTATCTATCATGCTTCTCAACTAGGGCATGAATGACAAAGTGGGATATAAGCCTGAAACAAAGCTAGCGCTAATAGGCGGAGT
Organism: Phtheirospermum japonicum; assembly: GCA_014905375.1. Lineage (NCBI taxonomy): Eukaryota > Viridiplantae > Streptophyta > Magnoliopsida > Lamiales > Orobanchaceae > Phtheirospermum > Phtheirospermum japonicum. The sequence continues at coordinate 7,576 of BMAC01001343.1, forward strand.
GAGCCCGCTAGACCAGTTACAGGTTTATCGAAGCATATCGGAGGGTCAAGATTTGCGATTGATCATTCACTCGATATTGTAAGTAACTTTAATATTTTAATAAATTATTATTTATATTTAATATGAATTATTTGGTAATTTCCTTTGAATACTAGAACGAGAGAAGATTAGTCGGCCACTACGTATAAGCTTTTTGTACGTACGCAAAGGAGTTCTGACGGCACGTTTGTTGATCAGATATCAACAACTAAGGATGTAAGTATCTAATATACTTAATACTTATAAATTAACTTTTTTATCATATAGATGTAGAATTTATGAACAGTTCATATTTTAGGAGGAGTTTCACAGACGTTTGGATGAGACACGTGCTTCAGCACAGGGTACAAATGACAAGGTTGATGAAAGACCTTGTTTATCTTGATGTCGTTGGGGTGAGGAAGGGCCGACCTTACTGAACTAGTTGCTTCGGGAAATTGGTGGCTTCTTCGAAAGGTTTTAGGGGCGCTTCTTGATACTCCTAGTACGATATGACTTAGACGATAGTACTTTATTCATAGCTCCGGGGGCAGCGGGAGGAAGTAAAGGCCATGAGACGAGCTTAGTGAGAGATTGAAGAGAAATACAACTAGTTTAAGAGAGCATGAGCAGCCGTGTCAGGATTTCAAGGATTCCCAGCATTGAGCGGATGCCCGGCTGAACAAAAAGGTTGATAAAGCGGTGGCCAAATATAATTTATTGTCCAAATTATAAGATTTTCGCACTTTACCCCCCAAACTATAAAATTCATGCACTTTACCCTCCAAACTATAAGATTCTTGCACTTTACCCCGCAGCTCCCCGCCGGAAGAATCTAGAAGGAATATTCTGTCAGAAATAAATTTTAAGGGGCAACGTCGAAAATTATTGTACATTAGAGGGCAAAGTGGAACAAAAAATACATTGGGGGACACTGTTTAAAAATACATTGGGGGTAAGAAATAATTTTCCAAAAAAAAATTGATACCAAACATCTGGAAATCAGAATTACCACCAACAACAAGCACAGTATGATAAATTTCATCCACAAGCAGTAATTTAATGCATAATATACGAAAAAGAAACATTAATGAAACAATCGAGATGAATTTTTTTTTGAAAAAAGGACATGTCAGCTAGAATCACCAACAACAAGATTAGTTGCACAAATTTCATATGATCATAAATTAAATTTGATGTAATCTGATATTCAGAAAACAATCTATATCAATACAACGAATTTCAAATAGAAACAAATACCTTATTTGTTAATATTCTCACCAGATCTTCTCTTTTCCATAATTTTTGCCGGATATTCCTTCGCCGCCTCGATTTGTGCCAGATTATGGATCTGATTTGTTGCAATTCTTTTTGTTGTTTGTTTTTTCGATTCTAGAATTGCTATAATTTCTTTAATTCCTGAAGAATTTCTCAAAGCTACAATTGGAAGCTTTTGCGATGTTTTTTTGCTTTGAACAAACTGATTAAATTTTGAGGAAAATTGGATTCAAAGTAATTTGGGTCTTTGAATTTGAGAAAATCGAATTCAAAGACTTAAATAATGGAGTATTTGGGGGACTATGATATCATTTTGGAATTAAAAGAGAATTCAGAGACTTAAATATGAGATTATTTGGGCGACTATGTGAAGCACCGTCTATTTATTCTTAGAATTTATTTAAACAATTTTGATTATTCTTTATATCGCTATTTTTATTTCATTTTAATTGAAATGTTTTATTACAATAATATTTTGTTGAAATATATATTGGATATTATAAATTTTTATTTATTTATTTAATTTTATAGCGAAATTAAATATACACGGTATATTTTTTATTTTAACTAATTGTGTTAAATCGGGCTCAAAATCCTTTAAATCTATAAATTTTAAATAGGCCCGAAACCTTGAGCCAAAGGTTGCCCAAAAATTTGAGCCCATTTAAATTCAAGCAGGCCGCATTTTAGGCCCAAAAAAGCCCAAGCCCAGTGTTACACAGCCTCTCTCCTCTATAAATTGCTGGAATTGCTTGATCAGTTAGAACAAAAACACAACAGAAGTTTCTTTCATTTTCGTACATCACGGCCTTCTTGTGGCCGCTGGTTTCGTCACACTCATGACAAGAATTCAACCGTCGGATCATAACCAAATTATAAATGTAGATATTTCATTAAATAAGGTTTCCAAAACCACCTCCGGATCGACGATCGGAACTCTGGATCATTGGAAAAATGCTGGTGAACTTCCTGTGCGCTGCCATAATTTGGGTCGGCGCCGTCGAACTTCAACGGCCGATTTCTGGCAAACGGCAGGTCCGAAATTATTGTTTTATATATCGGTTTGTTCGTATCGATGAGTAGTATTCGATTATATATTCAACTTTGAGAGCTGATATTGAATAAGTAGTGACGGAGCCTCAAACCGCCGGATGCCGGCAACCCCATTTTGGCCTTTCGGAATATGGGAATTCAATGAACTTTATATTAAATGAAAACCCTCTTCACGAAAAAAATGAATTTGAACTCGGTTTCTTATTCTGGTGAGATTTGGGATTGTGTATGTGTTTGGTCCGAGCGTTAGTCGAGATGTGTTTGTGTGTATGGCCACATGTTTTGTTTGTGTTTGGGATGGTGGTTGATGTTGCGGTGGTTGCCGGAGCGGGTCTGGCCGACGAAGGGAATAAAACGAGAATAACATGAGTTTTTTTAGAAATTTGGGGCTGAATTGAAATGGGTCAAAAGTATAGGGGTGTATTTTTTAGAATTAGTTATAGTTTTGGACCCAATTGAAAATTTTTAAAACTTCAATTTGAACCCTCTAATTTTCAATTTAAGTCCCCTGAAATTAAGTTTTGATTTATTCTGAATTGACCCCAAATCAAATTCTTTGAAATTGCAGATTGACCACACAAACTTTTAAAATTTCTTGAAATTATATTTTGACCCTAATTACTTAATTAATTTTTCAAAACCGTGCAACTTTCTTATTTTTGAGCCGAAATGGGTCAAACGACTTCCAAATGATTTTAAATATGAACCATAGCTTCCTTATAACATCCTCCTACGTAAGACGTATCCAAAATTACAGCTTTACCCTTTGAACTTCTAAGTTGAAGAATCGAGTCCAAACGTCTTTATTGTTCTATTACGCGTCCTAATATATTAGTTCCTTTTCCAAGTCTCTTAAGACCTTATATATATATTACTTTAATATAGTTATATTATATTATAGGACTGTACATGGGCTTTTATCTGGAAGTGACGAGGCATTTCATGTACTAGATCGGAACCTCGTAAAGTCATCGTAGTTATATGCTTGATTCTGGAAAGAACTTCAAACAAGGTGAGTAAAACTTTCTTAAACTGGGGAGTTTGAAAATTCTCAAATTATAATGCGTTGTTTGTGCTTATCTGCAAGTAAAGATATTTTTAACTGGAAAATTTGAGATTTTCCAAATCAAGAATCACTTGTTGCTTAAACATACTTTTTGTTTGTATAAGTCTTTTGAAAAATAGTATTTTGAGGAAAAATATGCAAGTGTGCATTGCCCTTGTGCTTAATCATAAGTTCAATTATATGATTTTATATCAAAGGTATCATCTGAACTCGACTGTTGTTGTTGACTGTCTGTTATCGATTGCTATTGCCTGATACTATTACTGTCTATCTGTCATTGTTACTGTTTGTCAGGCACGAGTAGTTTGGGCAATCAATCGAACAGGTTGCCTGTGGTTCTTGCTTGACTACTCGCGGTACTGATTAATACGTATTTGTTCTTATTTTTAGTAGTATTTTAGTTAATTTTTCTTATTGTTTTCAGTATAATTTGGACAGTTTAAGCTTAAATTCGTATATTTGTGTTTCTAGCTTATTTTACCATGCTTTGACCTTAATTGATGCAAAAAGGTGAATTATCTCTATTTTTCGCCATACAGCTAAGTAACCGGAGAGGCTCAGCACATAAGAGATGAAGATTGATGATTAAGAGACAAGAATCAAGCGTTGCGGCGAAGAAGTAGTAAGTTTTTGGAGGCTAATGGTTAGCTTAACGGTAGCCTTACCGTTAACCACACCGTTAAAGGAGGGCTGCGAGCATAACGATAGGTTTAATGATTACACGCCCACCGTAAACATCACCGTAAGGAGGCAACAGAGACATTAACGATAGCTTTAACGGTAGCTCCTTACCGTTAAGTGCTACCGTTAACGGGCCCAGTAACCGACCTATGTGACTTGCAGCCCAAGAAATTAGAATTCTATAAATACCAAGCTATTAATCCGAGTTCCATGCGTACTTAGGTCATTATAAACTTACTAAAAAGTATTCCTAGGGTTTAGAAACACGTTTTCAACATCCTTTAGCATAGATTAAAGATCAAGATCAAGTATTCGATGCTTGCGAGTTTCGAAGACGTTCGATAGCGCGCGGCCCGTTCTTCGACCAAGATCTACCATTTTTCTTCGGAGTAGCTGGAGATTTTCATAGCTTTTACTAGTTTCAATAAGTTTTCTAAACTTTTTATTGCTTTCTTAGATTAAATCTTAGTTTTTAAGCTTAGATAATTAGTTTTAAATTATTGTTCTTGAAGTTGCTTTCGGATTTTGAAATTGCTAAACCTTATATGTTATTTATTCTCCGTTTTAATTTAGGTTTTTGTATCTTATGCTTGAGTATTTGAGACTTGAGTTGGTTGATAATGTTCATGCGATCTAGTTTACTTTTTACTACTTGTTTTCATGGTTCAAAGTTTTGTTAGCTTCGTAGTTTATTATTTCATGCATGATCGTAGATTTATTAGGATTAATTAAGTTCGTTTAATGATTTTTATGCCGCTGCATTTTAGATTTATTATTGAGTAATTGCTTGGTTTTGAATTTTAATTAGGTTAATCAATAGATAATTAATTAGTTAATTAAGTTTAGGTTTTTAAATTGATTAATTACTTTTAATTCTTAGTTGATAATTTAGAAATTTAATTATTGCTCTAGTTTATAATTAAATCAAAACTCCCAAAAACCCCAAATTTGTATGAATTATTTGTTTAAGTGTGATGGAGAAAAACATCTAAAAGACCGAACAGTTGTCCTCGAGATAATCAACTTGAGTCAACTTACCACCCTACAAGTTCCCTATACTCTTGCGAGCAAGCTTGAATGTTTTAATTTAAAAATATATATTTGGGGTGCACAAAAGCTTGAATCAAAATTTTAGCGCCGTTGCCGGGGACAATGAGTAGGAATTAAGGATGTTTTTCGTATTATTTTCTTTTTGAGTTATTATTTTTATTAGCAATTGGCTTAGATTTTTGCTGTTGGTGCGTTGAGTTGTTTTTAAGTGCATGCAGGGGAGGCGATCTCTTAAACCCGAACTTGCGCCATTACTCGACAATATTCACCGTCCAAATCAAGCACGGTCAATGCCTATCCCCATAAATCCATTCAATTCGTCCAGTGCTACTACCTTTAATCAAAACCAAGCTCCCGACACAATGTTAAGAGCACAATCAATTCGAAACGGTAATTCCCCACCCAGATCACCTCCACATCACATTCGAAACGGGTATGGTAGTGAACCAATCGTTATGCAAGGACAACCATAACCCCGAGCTTATAGGGCTAATTATCGGCAAAACATGGAGAATATGAGACAAGATGCGGGGAGAAACGAAGGAGTTAACCAACAGCATAACGAAGAACTAGATCGCCGAATTAACAACGTAATCGATCATCCACCCAACATGGAGAATATAAAACAAAATGAAGAAAGAAACAACAATGTCAATCGTCAACACAACATCAAAAACATGGCATTAAGGAACCACGATTTTCATCAGCAATACGAGTATGCTAACAATCAAAGAGGTATATATAATTGGTTGGCAAATCAAAACCATGGCTACGAAAAGGACCATTTTGAAAGAAGATACGAGCGCGAAAATGATTATGAAATGGACGCATATGACAACCGCTACGAGAGAGCTAATGACTGAGTTAGAGAACTAAAGGGAGATAGAGCACCTAGACATCGTGATTTGGCGCGTCTGAAGGTTGTACCTTTTAGGTCCGCTATTGTTCTTGGACCAACCGCAAGAGAAGTGGAGATTAAACCGCATCAACTTAATTTACTCCCGACTTTCCACGGAGGTGCCCACGAAGACCCTTTGGCATTTTGAAACTATTTTGTTGATGAAGTTGGCAGATTTGTGGTCATGGCCTTAACCAAGAGGAGGTGCAAATGATTTGTTTCCCTTATAGCATGAAGGACAAAGAAAAGTCGTGGTTGCTATCCCTAGAACCTGGTTCGTTGACTGATTGGGAGATGATAAGCGAGAAGTTCTTAAATCAATACTATTCAGCACAAACAACGGGGCATCTTCGGAGGCGAATTGCTACCTTTGAACAGTTGGAGGGAGAGCTATTTCATGAAACGTGGGAGCGTTACAAGACATTTTTGCAAGCTTGCTCCCACCATAACTACTCTCCGGATATGACTAACAAATTTTTCTTTGATGGGTTGTTGGGCCATGGAAAGAGGGAAGTTGAAATAGCGGCGGGAGGAGATTTCGGAGATTTAATGGTCCCCGAGTCAAGACGAGGGTTGGATAAGCAAAGTGTAAAATCTAGACAAACCAACTCTCGGCCTCGTAAATTAAAAGTTAATGAGATATCCATCCTCGATCCTGATATAGATGAAGGCAAACTAGTCAAGGCGAAGTATGAGGAGATATTTGACGAGAAATTAGCAGCTTGAAAAGCCGAGCGGGCGAGCAAGGCCTCTTCAAAGAAGATTACTGCGACGTGTCACCAATGCGGATCCCCGAACAATTAGCCGACATGTGCCCGCTCAACAATGAACAGCAAGAAGATATTAACGCTGTCCAAAATTTTTCATATCAACCACATTCAGGGCAGCATCCCGCTAAGAGATTCAATGCGCAACGTGATTCTCCCCTTTTGAAGTGGGGCCCCAGAAACCCAAATTATATGCCACCCGATCCGCAGTATCCACCACCACATGCGCAAGCACCACTACCACCACCTCAAGATAATTTCCATACGCAAGGGTAGGTGTCTTCTACAGCTCAATCAACTGATCAGCTATTAGTTTGGCAGCAGAACCAAGTGGCCGAAACTATTAAAAATAGGGATGGACTGGCAGAAGTTCGAAATGATATCATTTAAATAAAAAAGGTTATTCTTGATAATACAACTGTGCAAAGGAAAATAGAAACAGCAGTAGGTCAATTATCGGCCCACCTAGCTGGGCTCTCAATCGAGAAGGGTAAGCTTCCAAGCCAGGCAGAACAAGCATCGGCGGTTCATGTCCTTCAAAGTGGAAAGAAGATTGATAACGGGATAGTTGACCAAGATGAGGAAGTCGAAGTCGAGGATAAAACACCAACTCCTAGCAAGGACGATGATTTTAAACCATTAGATCAGCTGCATAAATCCTCTAATCGATATGTTCCTGGATCCATTCAAGGGACGATTCCGAATGACGCCCTTGGCAAAGATGATGTTCTTAAACCATCACCGCCAAGGAAATTGACGACACCGATCAAGGATGCTATTACTTTTCTAAGCCGTTTGCGTCCAGCTAAAGAGAACAAAAGATTCATAGAACTCTATAATCTATTTAAAAACATCAATATTAACTTGCCACTTTTGTAGGTAATCAAAACGATGCCCGCCTATGTGAGATTTTTCAAGGAACTTGCTTCAAGGGAGAGACGCTTGGCGACAACTCAATATATAACATGGCCAAAGGAAGTAAGCGCAGTTTTCAAGAAGCTATTGCCACCTAAGGAACTCGATCCTGGAATCTTCTGCATTAATATTTCCTTGGCTAATGGACAAAGAGCAAAAGGAATGTTGGATCTTAGAGCAGGAATTAATCTAATGCCTTATTCACTTTATCGAGAATTTGATCTTGGGCCACTGAAATCGATGACCATGCGACTACAGTTGGTCGATCGTTCGATTCTGCTACCTTTAGGGATGGTTGAAGATGTTTTAGTGCAGGTGGAAAGCTGGTAATTCTGGTTGATTTTGTGATTTTGGACGTTGGCGAAGTGCCGATTGTGAGCACGGAGCATACCATTTTATTGGGGCGCCCGTTTATGTCTGCCACCCATACTTGGATTGATGTTCACAAATGAAGAATGACAATGAGCGTTTTGGGCGAATCAGTGACGTTTTCTCTGAAAGATATTCAAAATACTCCTACCATTGCCATGCAAGATGATTGTTCGTTCTTTGATTCCGTTGCTTCATGCATCCACGAGCTAAAAGGAGTCGCAGTTTTGGACGAATTAGGCAACTGGGACGATGCCGGATTTCTGAGAGAGGTGGGAGATACACTAGAAGATGACTTAATTGAGGAGTTTGATAAGTTTGACGGCAAGAAGCATTTGAGTGTGGAAGATTTGATCGAGTTGTTAGGAATCGACATAGGTGATATTATTGAAGAATTTAAGGACTTTCATGATGAATTGGATGTGAAGAATAAAACACCTAAAATAGAGCCAAAGAGGGAGTTGAGGCCACAACGAAATCGTTCGAAGTTTGAATCCAAGAAGGAGACGAACTCCTTTAAGCCACCACGTAGAATTCCAAAGAATGTTTCCCCCGACTCTTACGATAATTTTAAACGTGCGAAGAAAAAGGGTGAGGCATATAACAATGATTGGACGAGGAAGAAGAAGGAATCGAAGGAGGCTAACAAAAATAAATCCAATGGCATGCAATTCGAGATCGGTCAACTAGTGCTATATAATTCCAATCGTAAGTTTGACCCAACAAATTTTAAAATCGCATGGAGTTGACCTTTTTAATAAGGGAGATGGATGAGTATGGAGTAGCCACTATTTACGATGAGAGTACAAAGACGAATTTCCAAGTCCACAAGCATCGACTTAAACCTTATTACGAGAACCATATGAAGAGTCAAAATAGTAGCAAGAGAGAGTTCATGGGCCCACCACGAGCCATAGATGGATCAAGCAAATTTCATCAAGCAAGCGACGTTAAATGTTGCGCTTCTTGGGAGGCAACCCAAGCATTCGTTAGTTTTTTATTTCTTTTATTTAATTTTCTTTTGATTTTTATTTATTTATTTCTGTATTTATTTTGTGTCAATTGCCATAGTACGTTTATGTGTGCGTCAATGTGCAAAAAATTCAATTTTTTAAACAAACCGAAGACTTAATGGTAATAGTTAACGGTAACCGTTACCATTAGACCTCATCGTTACCACCTACTACTATGCGCACAACTTAAGTTAACGATTGGCTAGAAAACATAACTGGCGGTTACTTGGCGGCAATAGCTACCGCTGGGTGGTAACCGTTAGCGGTAAAAGACGCGTTTTTGAGCTGGATATTTTGGGAAATCCTTCCCGAAAGGTAAGTTTTTATTTTGGGGGAATTTTGGGCGAGAATTGATTAATAAAGTCTAGTTTTAATTTCCTTAAGTGAGTCGTGTCCTAATTAAAGGAACTTTTAAATTCCTACCTTCTTTTAGATTGGGATTAAGTTTAGGACTCCTATTCCCAAGCCTTTAAACTCCTATAAATACTACACCCCTTAAGAACCTTAGACTTCATTAAATTCTCAAATCTCTTACCTCAATTAATATTTTTCCCGAGCACCTTCTCTTCTCTTCTATTCTTTAACAACAACATGGAGCAATGTGGGCAACCCAATGAGTACGAAAAAGTGATGAAAGAATTGGAGGAAGCTAGGCCAGAGATCAAGAAATTAAAGGAGGATAATTACAAATTCGAGTACCAAGGACTGAGTCTCGTCTGGAAAGCCAACAAGTTTGAAGATTTATTGAAGACGAAGAAAGTGGAAGTTCTTAATCTTAACATGGAAGTCAAACGGCTTAGAAAAATTATTTATGGATCTCGACTACCCGTTTACCCTGAGCATGAAGATTTGCTCGAACCTGATAGATCACCCTTGAGCTCTAGTTCCAAGAATTCGTGGGACGACTAGTTTAGCTAGTTTTTGTGATTTTCTTAATTATTTGAATTATTCATTAGGGTGGGAGTCGTTTATTTCGAATTTTAATTGAATTGTTAACTCATCATCGGGCGTTCTCTTATTAATGAGATTTATCTCTTAAAGTTCACGTGCTTTAATTTACTTAATTTTTGAACAATTTCAAAAAAAATTTGCCAGTTTTGCAGCCTAGACCTAAAGGTAATACTTAACGGTACGTATAACCGCTAAGTCAACCATTACCCATCAACAGAGAGCATAACGGTAAAAGTTAACGGTAAAACCCTACCGCTAGGAGTTACCGTTAAGTAGGTTAAAGCCCGGCCCGAGTTTAACGTTATATGCTTACCGAATTCTATCCTTTCTATTCTTCATAATGCTAACTTGTAGAAAACCAAGGGAACCACTAGCCCTAATTTTTCAATCGTCACAACCACAAGACACCGCCAAACCTCACTGTTAACCATAACCTTCACATCGCAAAACCGGCGGACTTCTGTTGATTTCAACGAAAGGCGACGACAGCAAGCAGCGGAGAGGGGTTTGTTCTCTCAGGTCTGAATTTGCACGAATTCGAGGTAAGTGTGGCTCAACTACACTCAATTACTTGTTGGATTGGGGAATTGCAGGTTTAGGATAGTGTTTGGGTTGAATTGGAGTTGTTTTTAGTTGGTAATCGTCGACGGCGAACTTGCACAGAAGGTGCTCGACGATTGGCTAACGGTAGCAGTTACGATATGAAGCTACCGCTAGGGGGCTACCATTAAGTATTCTTACCAACAGTTTTTCGGAGAGTTTTTTGTCGCATTCCGACGGATTTATTGGATACGATGGCTTCGTCATCGCGCAACAGAAGGAAGAATGTAGTAAGGAGTGCTGGAGCGAGTTTCAAGGTTTACGAGGACGAGGCGGACTTATATAGGTCGTTGATGAGCCAGAACGTTGTTTCGCCTGCAATTATAGACATTGATTATTGGCTCGACCAGGCGGTGAACAACAACACTTTCGTTGAGAGATTCGTAGGGTACATCAAGAACCTCAACTGCCTCCATTGGGCGAGAATGCGATACCCGGCCTACGAGCAACTCATGCTTGAGTTTTACACGTCGTTCGAGATTTTGGGCGATCATACTTTGTTGTGCCAGTTTAGAGGTTGAGAGTTTAAGTTTTCGAGCGAGGAGATCGATGCTTATTTTGACATTAACGGTCGGATGACGTTACGGGAGTGAAATCTTAACTATTGCGAGAGAGTGTTCTTGGATGAGATTATTATTCCGGGTAGTGCGGCGATGACTCTGTACCCCCTAATGTGTGTGGAGGACAATGCGCTTTATGCTACCTATTGATTTATGGCTCGCTGCGTCATCGGGAATGAGGAGTGATCAAAGATTTCTCGACGCTCTAGAAATCGTCTCCGCAATAGTACGGAGTCGACTGTAGGTGCGGTGAGTTATCCCGAGTCGTGTCTCTCGAGGATGGATGTGATCGGCTTTCGGTTTCTCAGTCGTTCTTATCGTCAGTTCGATTAAGCTAATTTAACCCTAGAAATCGATAATCATTTTTCGGTTTTTATAACTAAGATTTAAATTGAAACTTAAGATTTAAAAATATTGAAACATTTAAAGGAAATTAAATCTTATGTTAAAAACGAACAATTTAAACTAATTAACTATTAAAACCTAATAATTTGAAATTAGGAAAATGGAGGGAAAATCAAAGTCAACTTATTTGAATAAGTCAACAAAGTACTTAACATTAATTAAGGGTTTAAAAGGAAGATCTTAACAACTTTTACAACTTAGAAATTGATTTCAACTTAATAACTTAAAAGCATA
>BMAC01001343.1:23547-38287 GCA_014905375.1 Phtheirospermum japonicum
ACGGAGTCGACTGTAGGTGCGGTGAGTTGTCCCGAGTTGTGTCTCTCGAGGATGGATGTGATCGGCTTTCGGTTTCTCAGTCGTTCTTATCGTCGGTTCGATTAAGCTAATTTAACCCTAGAAAGCGATAATCATTTTTCGGTTTTTATAACTAAGATTTAAATTGAAACTTAAGATTTAAAAACATTGAAACATTTAAAGGAAATTAAAGCTTATATTAAAACGAACAATTTAAACTAATAACTATTAAAACTAATAATTTGAAATTAGGAAAATGGAGGGAAAATCAAAGTCAACTTATTTGAATAAGTCAACAAAGTACTTAACATTAATTAAGGGTTTAAAAGGAAGATCTTAACAACTTTTACAACTTAGAAATTGATTTCAACTTAATAACTTAAAAGCATAAGTTCATAAGCTAGAAAGCTATAAAATGAAATTGAAAGTTTGACGATCAAAAGAAACACTAAACTAATGATCCATAATACAATACAATATTAAAAAGGAATAACATGAAAATAAGACTAGATTATAGAAGGATATTACCAAATGTATGTGATTACAAAAAGCTTGAAGGAGGAAAGCTTGAAAGCTGGCTGGTTCTTCACAAAAGATAGCTTAAAACAAAGCTTGAACATTACACAACTAAGATCTAAGCTTGATTAATCCATAACTAATTACTAGGAATTTTAGAAATTAAAATAAGTAAAATATGAAAAACTGGAGAAAAAGCTGGTTTGGGGAGCTTCCTTGGGGGAGAAAGCTATCAGGAGCAAGTTGTCTTCTTGAAATGACGTCTGATTGCTAATATCTTCAAAAAATCTGCTTTTCAGTCGATCGACTGAGAAAAAGCAGTCGATCGACTGGCAGTCGATCGATCGTGTCGGCAGTCGATCGACTGCGATGTCGAAATGGCCTGAAGCCCTGTAATTCCGTCGATCTTGAGAGGACCCAGTCGATCGGCCAAGTAGGCAGTCGATCGACTGCCATGTCAAAACTTCAAAACTCGCTGGAATCCAGTCGATTTTAGCTGGGTTAGTCGATCGACTTAAAGGTCATTCGATCGACTGAACATTCAGTCAGTCGACTGGATTCCAGCGCCCGGCTCGATTTCTTGTTCTTTTCGCATCCGCCGGTTTGTCGAACCTCGTCCGCTGCGCTTCTTTGCTTTGTCCGTCCATTCCCGAGTCGAGTATCAACGATCCCAAACGAGCGTGGGCCCCGCTTGGACGTCCTACGGCCAAGAAAAATGGAAACGTGAAAATCTACGAAAATTAATAACAAAACGTACAAAAACTAAGAAAATCTAGAAATACAAAAAAATGGCCAACCCGACTCCTAAAGCAACAAAAAGCAAGCGAAAAACACGCAACGTGAAACAAAATCGAAAATGAAAATATGTACAAAAAGATGCGAATCAAGGAGCCGGCGATAATTAATAAGGATGAGTTGTACGCTCTTTGGTGCATGGTAAAAGGGAAAGGAGTCCAGTTATATCCCCTGCTGATTCGGAGCATTAAGAACATAGAGTTCGATTGGAGGATAGTTCGAGTTCTAGGAAAGCCAAGGAGTGAGAGACAAGCAGTGACAACGCTGGGACCACACGTTGAGGATTCAGACTACTCGGAGGGAAATGAGCGGACTGAGCAAGCGGATGATAATGTCGGGTGTAATATGGATATGAGTCGAGAGGCGACTGAGGTTGTAGATGGCGGTGCTTCTACGTATCGAGCTTCTACATTTCATACAGAGCCAGTTATGGATCCCCGTGCGGAGCAGTCGTATGGAGGGGCAGGAGGATCATCTTCTACAGTGCCGCCTTATTTCACCGCTTTCTTAGGAGAATTCCACGCTTTTCGGTATAATGTTTATGATATAATTTCCGGTATAGAGTACGAGGCCCACCAAGCGAGGGAGGATGCGCGCCTTGATTTTGAGCAAGCTTGTTTGGGATATGAGGAGGCTCATCTGGCGCTCATTGAGACTCGTCTAGGTCATGATCAAGCTTGTTTAGGGCACGAGGAGGCTCGTTTCGGTCACGAGGAAGCTCGTTTAGGGCATCAAGAGGCACGTAGGGCTAGAAAGGTCGGCGAGGAATGCAGGGATTTATTGATAACGCTGATGGATGATTTTGCGAGATTTTGGTTGGATGCGGCGAATCATTGGCCACTAGCACCACCTATGGATTCTATGGATTACGCGCCGTACCGGGGTCCTCCCGATCATATGCCTCCTGGCATTTGATTATTGCGTTGTCTATTTTCTATTACCGTTCTTTTGAGTGTTTAACTTTGAATATTTTTATTTTTATTCATTTTCTTTGTTAGTAGTGTTTTTCTTAGTTTTTAGTCGAGCGAATTCGAATCACGACAATCGAGATGACGTATGGGTGTCACAATTCAGCATGGAGCTACTCGACCATTTTGGTTATTCAGGGATGTTTTTCTTATCTCTCTCTATTCTTTACTTGTTCTTATTGGCAAAGCGGATTTTGCCGAATTTTTCAGAGGGGGAGGGATGGGGTCGAGTGATTTGTTATTCTATTTTATGCTTAGCTGAATTCGTGTTTTGTGATATGTAATGCTTAATCGTGATTTATCGTGATTGATTACTATTTCTGCGCTAATTTGTGTTTGTATGGCTTGCCTGTCGAAGTTAACTAAGATTAGATTATGGGTTTTTGTCTTTTAAGCATGCATAAGTGCATAAATTTTTTGAAATTAATTCTATATATTGTAAAATGGAACTTGGACGCAAATGATTTCGCAAAACCTTAAAAGCGGCGTCAATTCAAAACTTTTTCATGCAAAAAGCATGTGAGTAGCCTGAGTGTTTATCATCTTTGCATGTGCTTGAATGAGCTTCTGATTTGAGATCTCTTTGAAACCGCTGTGTGTAGTTGACTTTGAACATGACGTTAAGGCACAGAAAAAACCCTATTCCGGCCATATCCATATATTTTAGCCACTATAAATTCCGAATGAGCCAATCATAGCCAAATTATCCATGCCTATAGCCCTGAGTGATTTTATTGAGTCGACTAACCCATTAAAAGCGTGGGGTAGGAGTTCATTATTTTTATTGGTTATTAGTGTTTTGGAATTTTTATTAGGGATTTATGAATTTTTGTATTTAAGGACCACCATCTAAAAAAAAAAAAGAAGAAAAAGAAAAATAAACAAAGAACCCCATAAAAAGTTTATAATAAGGGGGAAAATAAAAATAATTAACAAGGATGGTGAGTCTAGTTGAATTGTGCTAGTCATTGCCTACGCGCTAATAAAGGCTTATGTTTTATTATTTAATTTCTTATGAAGACTAATATTTAAGAGGGAGCTGTGTAAATAAAAAAGAAGCATGTAATAAGCTTCAATGTGATTAAGTGGTTTGAGCTTCAAGTCGGTTTTAGAGTATCGAGTTGAGATATAGCCTAAGTATAAAGGTTACGTTATAAGTGTTTAGTGAGGTTTTTCTTTTGAACGAGGTGAAGCAAATTGCTTCGTGATTTGATTAGGTTGAGTGATTTGTTTAGCCACACGACTTATATATTCCATACCCGTCCAAAGACCTTACATTACAACCGAAAAGACCTTTTCCGATTCTTAATTTTGACAACACACTTAATTTGCGATTGAAAAGAGATTGATTTTCGGTTCTTATTTATTGTACATGTATTTGAATGAATTGAGCGTATACACGTCCTATGCAGCAATGCTCGAGTGCTTTTGAGTGAACACCCCTATATATTACCCTTTCGAGAGGATGCATGAATTTGATTTTGGAGCGATAATGTAATAAGGGTGGAGTGTTTGACGTTACGTGACTTGTATCTATATTTTCAAAATTACGTATGTAGCATAGCACGACTCATTGACTAAGCTTATTTTCTTCCTTGTTATACTTTGAATCTATCGTCTGTTCGAGGACGAATAAACAAATAAAGCGTGGAGTAGTTAATTAACACGTATTTATTCTTATTTTTAGTAGTATTTTAGTTACTTTTTCTTATTGTTTTCAGTATAAGTTGGAAAGTTTAAGCTTAAATTCGTATATTTGTGTTTCCAACATATTTTACCATGTTTTGACCTTAATTGATGCAAAAAGGTGAATTATCTCTGTTTTTCTCCATACAACTAAGTAACCGGAGAGGCTCAGCACGTAAGAGATGAAGATTGAAGATTAAGAGACAAGAATCGAGCATTCCGGCGAAGAAGTAGCAAGTTTTTGGAGGCTAACGGTTAGCTTAACGGTAACCTTACCATTAACCACACCGTTAAAGGAGGGCTGCGAGCATAACGATAGGTTTAACGATTACACGCCCACCGTAAACATCACCGTAAGGAGGCAACAGAGACATTAACGATAGCTTTAACAGTAGCTCCTTACCGTTAAGTGCAACCGTTAACGGGCCCAGTAACCGACCTATGTGACTTGCAGCCTAAGAAATCGGAATTCTATAAATACCAAGCCATTAATCCGAGTTTCAGGCGTACTTAGGTCATTATAAACTTACTAAAAAGTATTCCTAGGGTTTAGAAACACGTTTTAAACATCTTTTAGCATAGATTAAAGATCAAGATCAAGATCAAGGATTCGACACTTGCAAGTTCCGAAGACGTTCGATAGCGCACGGCCCGTTCTTCGACCAAGATCTACCATTTTTCTTCGGAGTAGCTGGAGATTTTCATCGCTTTTACTAGTTTCAATAAGTTTTCTAAACTTTTTTACTGCTTTCTTAGATTAAATCTTAGTTTTTAAGCTTAGATAAATAGTTTTAAATTATTGTTCTTGAAGTTGCTTTCGGATTTTGGAATTGCTGAACCTTATATGTTATTTATTCTCCGTTTTAATTTAGGTTTTCGTATCTTATGCTTGGATATTTGAGACTTGAGTTGGTTGATAATGTTCATGCGATCTAGTTTACGTTTTAGTGCTTGTTTTCATGGTTCAAAGTTTCGTTAGCTTCGTAGTTTATTATTTCATGCATGATCGTAGATTTATTAGGATTAATTAAGTTCGTTTAATGATTTTTATGCCGCTGCGTTTTAGATTTATTATTGATTAATTGCTTAGTTTTGAATTTTAATTAGGTTAATCAATAAATAATTACTTAGTTCATTTGTTAGCTTCCATTGGAAATTTGTTTCGCTTGGCTACCTTTGAAGTACTGATGCCACCGACATGTTTTATTATATTGGTAAGACTTTTTTGTCGTACTCTCCCTATTTGACATGTCTAAAGTTTAAAATTCTATATTGACTCGGTTTCAATTACTAGGCTCTTTTCCATTATATATCACACTCATCAATACTTTTGATTTACAAGTCATTTAACTTGTTACTACACAATTTGTTCTCTTTTTTTTTCTTATGTAAGTTGTATTTACTCTCGATCGAATCACAATCTTTTCAATTGAAATAATATTCATCTGTATACATTTCAATCATCCGTACCTTGTATCTTGATAGAGTGACTATTGGATTTAAGTTTTGTGGTGTAGTACTAGAGATGCCTGGACTATCTACAAAATGAATTTGGGGACCAAATTCTTTTAAGGAAGGGAGAATGTGAAGCCCCGTCTATTTACTCTTATAATTTATTTAAACAAAATTGATTAGTATTTATATCGCTATTTTTATTTCATTTTAACTGAAGTATTTTATTACAATAATATTTTGTTGAAATGTATATTGGATATTATAAAAATTTTATTTCTATTTATTTAATTTTGTAGCGGAATTAAATATACACGGTATATTTTTTATTTTAATTAATTGTGTTAAATCAGGCTCAAAATCCTTTAAACCTATAACTTTTAAATAGGCCCAAAACCTTGAGCCAAAGGTTGCCCAAAAATTTGAGCCCATTTAAATTCAAGCAGGCCGCATTTTAGGCCCAAATATCAAGCCAAAGCCCAGTGTTTCACCGCCTCTCTCCTCTATAAATGGCTGGAATTGCATGATCAGTTAGAACAAAAACACAACATAAGTTTCTTTCATTTTTGTACATCACAACCTTATTGTGTCCTCTAGTTTCGTCAGACTCGTGACGAAGATCCAATTGTCGGATCATAACCAATTTTTTAATGTAGATAGTCCATTAAATAAGGTTTACAACGTCACCTCCGGATCGACGATCGAAGCTCTGGATCAACGGCAAAATGCTGGCGAACTTCTTGTGCGCTGCCATAATTTGGGCCGGCGCCGTCGAACTTCGACGGCCGATTTCTGGCGAACGGCAGGTCCGAAATTATTGTTTTATATATCGATTTGTTCGTATCGATGAGTAGTATTCGATTATATATTCAATTTTGAGAACCGATGTTGAATAAGCAGTGACGGAGCCTCAAACCGCCGGATGCCGGCAACCCCATTTTGGCCATTCGAAATATGAGAATTCAATGAACTTTATATTAAATGAAAGCCCTCTTCACGAAAAACATGATTTTGAACTCGGTTTTTTATTCCGGTGAGATTTGGGATTGTGTATGTGTTTGGTCCGAGCGTTAGTCGAGATGTGTTTGTGTGTGTGGCCGTGTGTTTTGTTTGTGTTTGGGATGGTAGTTGATGTTGCGGTGGTTGCCGGAGTGGGTGTGGCCGACGAAGGGAATAAAACGAGCATGGCAGGAGTTTCTTTAGAAATTTGGGGCTGAATTGAAATGGGTCAAAAGTATAGGGGGGGTTGAGAATTAGTTATAGTTATGGACCCAATTGAAAATTTTTAAAACTTCAATTTGAACCCTCTAATTTTCAATTTAGTCCCCTGAAATTAAGTTTTGATTTATTCTAAATTGACCTTAAATCAGATTCATTGAAACTGCAGATTGACCCCACAAACTTTTAAAAGTTCTTAAAATTATATTTTGACCCTAATTACTTTATTAATTTTTCAAAACCATACAACTTTCTTATTTTTGAGCCGAAATGGGTCAAACGACTTACAAATGGTTTCAAATTTGAACCATAACTTCGTTATAACATTCTCCTACGTAAGACGTATCCAAAATTACAATTTTACCCTTTGAACTTCTAAGTTCAAGAATCGAGGTCAAACGTCTTTATTGTTCTATTACGCGTCCTATTATATTAGTTTCTTTTCCAAGTCTCTTAGTACCTTATACATATATTACTTTAATATAGTTATATTATATTTTAGGACTGTACATGGGCTTTTCTCTGGAAGTGACGAGGCATTTCATGTACTAGATCGGGAACCTCGTAAAGCCATCGTAGTTATATGCTTGATTTTGGAAAGAACTTTAGAGAAGGTAAGTAAAACTTTCTTAAATTGGGGAGTTTGAAAATTCTCAAATTATAATGCGTTGCTTTGTGCTTATCTGCGACTAAAATATTTTTAACTGGAAAGTTTGAGATTTTCCAAATCAAGAATCACTTGTTGCTTAAACATACTTTTTTGTTTGTATAAGTCTTTTGAAAAATAGTATTTAGAGGAATATTATGCAAGTGTGCATTGCTCTTGTGCTTAATTATAAGTTCAATTATATGATTTTATATCAAAGGTATCATTTGAACTCGACTGTTGTTGTTAACTGTCTGTTATCGATTGTTATTGCCTGATACTGTTACTGTCTGTCTGTCATTGCTACTGTCTGTCAGGCACGAGTAGTTTGGGCAATCAATCGAACAGGTTGCCTGTGATTCTTACTTGACTACTCGTGGTACCTATTCCCATTGTTCCTGGTCAGGTCGGAGACGACGGCAGGATTTGGGTCGTAGATTGGGTATATTCCGAAATATGACGTACACTAGGTTTGAATCCCATAGGTAAAGGGACGTCGAGCTTATTGGGAGGGATAAGGCGATTGAGGCTTCGGCCTGGAGTGTCATCTTTCACGGTGAGTGCAAACGTGTGAGTTAATGTTTGATCGACATCGATTCTACGTTTATGTAAGTTAATTTGGTTCGGAAGCTAAGTGCTACGCGTGGGAGCCACCTCTAGAGTCATTCGGGAGTTAATTGCTACGCGCGGGAGCCACCTCTAGAGTTCTGTATCCGGACACTCACTAATCGGACTGACTGTTTTAGAACGAGACAGATTTTCCTGTCTGTTCAACTGTTAACTGTTTCAATTAATTTTTCAAAATTAAGTTTGTATTACTTGTGTATTTTATATATGATAATTGCTTGGATTTTGGGAAAATCTATTGTTTAATCTTTCTAAATATTTTAATTTTGAAGCTGCTAACTAAAGTTTTGTTACACGAATGAAAATAGTTTTGCACACCAAGTGCTTTGATTATTTTATGAAAATCTTTTTCTAAACTCTTTTCAGTCTTATATTTTAAAAGAAGATTTGCATTTCATTTGCTTGCCCTCACTGAGCTCTTTTAGCTCACGCTCTCGTTTGTTTTAAAACTAAACTTTCCACATATTGACGATAATGCGAATGAAATTGACTTTAATTTTCAAGATGAAGACTGACTCGTCTAGAGCTTTCTTTTGTCGACTTCCTTTTATTGTGTTTTATGTATATGAAAATAAATTTTAGGTGAGAGTTTATTTTATTTATTTATTTTATTTACTTAGGTATTTTATTTGGGGTGTTACAGGTTGTGATATTATTTTTGCAATTAAAAGAGAGGTTCGGGTAGATTTAGAATTATTAGGTTATATTATAGTATTGTGAGTAAAACTAGGGCAACTATTTTCTTGTCCCTATTTTTTTTCTCAAGCATTTCACTAGTTTAAATATAGGAGGAATTCATTCACCTAAACAGCAACAATTTTGACTCTGATATAATTTTCCAAATGCCAAGTGTCAAAACATAAGTTGGTCATCAAAAAAGAAATCAGCCATTTATCACAAATAAAGGTTGCTGGAGTAACTGTACTTTCTGAGTTTCTCCAATTGCATGACAACAAAAACTACAAACTTCAAAATGCAGCAGTATGTTAAATTTTTCGTCCATTCACATTTACAAGCAACGATAGCAAGGAGCACGTGCGATTTGAAACAAAAGTTAGCTTCACATACATACATTCTTTAGGAGGATTGTCGAACTTGAAATATATCAAATGTCGCAATTCGGATTAAGAGAGGCACAATCCTTGTCTTATAAGGCCAGACATCTATCATTTCTAGAATTCCAACACCCACCTAGGTCGAAAAGTAAAACGATTTACAAAGGTAGGGGGGGCGCGACTCCTTCCAAATCACTGCAATACTAATCATTGCCCGCTTCCCAGTCCACATGTCAGCAAGATCCATACCATGAAGCTGATAATCACTTATCTGCAGCAAACACATGCAAGAAGTCTCAGATTTAGATGTTTGCAAACTGTTATTTAAAAAATTAAGAGAAAATAAAGTAGGTAGACTTAAGAAATGCATGTGGGGGCGCCATTAAATACGTTGTATTTATTTATTTGGGGAAAAAAAGTAAAACGAATGGAATTTAATTGATTCGAAAACATGTGCTTATATCTGAAGCAATCTCGTACCATTCAATAGCAGTTTAAAGGAGGAAAAGAAGATAATATTAAAAGAGCATCTGATACTATTAACTCAACAAAGGGAATAATAATAGGGGGATTGAGTAGAAATGAAACACACACGGGTAACCTCTCAAGTTTGAATAAAAACACAGGACAAGTACTTACAGATTCCGCACAAGAGGTATACATATTTTGGTGAGAATCACATAATTAATTGCCAGAAACGTAATGCTAACCTGCTCAAGCAAACGAGCTGCAAGATCAGGATCACTGCCATACTTAGAATCTAGCACCTCCCTCAAATTCTGGATGTTTCGTTGAGAGTAGAACAAACACGGATCAAAACACAGTTTCAAGAATTAACTCCGAGTAGACAATTAGAAAAGAAAATGAGTGAACAGGATTTATAGGGAATTCTTAAAGCATAAATAATACTTGGGACTTACTTGGATATCGTCAACATGATCAATTGCATAAGAAATCACCTCATACTCATAACTAGGAAGAACATTTTCAGTTGTGGTAAGTAATCTTTTACGTCCATACTCGACTAGTTTATGCTTATCAAGGATAGCTTTCATATTCCAGTATGCGATTAAAATACTTACGAATCCCCTTCAAACCAAAAAAAAAAAGAGAGGAAAATAATTAATGAGGACTCTGAATGCTACCGTGTTGCAGGACACAAATAAGCCAACAATAAATGTTTGGCAATCACAAATTCGAAGGTATAGCTTCAAAACAAAAGTATAGATTTTGTAACATTTTATGAAGTCTACATAACTAATTTGCGTGAAAACATTCATAGGAATTAGATGTTAAAAGACACGCCACATGATAGATCACCAAATATATAGTTGATTAGTTGTGCATTGTCACGACAAATGTATCACTCTCAACAGGGGATATAAATACCAATACTCCCAAACAAATATGTATGTATGTATGTGTGTGTGTGTATAAAAGTAGAAATTATAGTTAAAGAAGCAACCTGATGAAAGCATCGGATTGTCTAAGCCCCAAAATATAGTCTAACCAGGGATCTTTCATCATAGAAGCCATTCGTTGCTCAGGTGCATCACTGTTTGAATAAGTTACTAGCTTGCTGGAAAAGGAAGGGTCCTGTCAAAACAATGCAAATGAAATTGTGATTTAGTAGCTACTGCTAACCCTTTTCTCAAAAGTTTAGTTTGTGTTTGTTCCCCAATACACATTATACCAAAAATACCTTATCCATGGCATATGTACACGCGGACGTTAGGCCTAGCCTATACTTCCAAAGTTTACGAGCTGCTTTATAAATTTTGTGTGCACCTTGAGGAGCATTCATAAGCTTTTTAAGAGAGGAGAAACTTTTTGCCCTTTCGAACTACTTTAAAATCAGATTTAATTTCATTCACCATCACCTGGATACCCACATCCTACAACACACACACATAACTATATAAGGTAAATGAAGAAGCGATGAAAACTCTATTGTGTCCTAGTATACTTGTTCACATCCAGCACATTACAATTTAGGTGAACATCTCTAAAGTAGACCAAGGAGAGAATCTTCTGCAGGTGTTGTTGCTCTTCTCTTACGACTCGTTCCATTTGAAGAAGGGGATGATGATGATGATGCACTTCTCTTTCTCTTTAAACCCATCTGCAAAATCAATTAAACAAATTTTCCATCCATGGAAAACAAACAAAGTTGAAGGCACAGACAAAGAACACTACAATTAAAAAAAATATATATATATAGTAAAATTCGATTAATCTAATATAATCTAAAGGGATATTATGGGATTATTACGCACAACAAACTTGATTTTGCCTCGACGATTAAAATGCTGCAACAATATGAATCAAATCAAATATTTAGACGGAAAATTTGACGACAAAATATACAATGCATAAAAAAAAATCTGAAACTTGTAAAGGTGCACACCAGAAACATCTCGACTGGTTTATTTAAAGATCGAGAATCTGCATCAATATGAAACAAAAGCAACATTTAAGTAAAAGAAACCATTTCTAGAGTGAAAAAAGAACTCAAAAGACAATAACAGAGAAGAGAATATGCCTTTATATCTGTACACCGAAACCATACAAAACAGAGCCTTCAGGTAGTTCTTGCGGATAATTGCACAACCCCAACATCTTCGAAGCCCATTTTTAAAGTCACCCGATCCAATGTTTTTCTTGTGAAATATGCGACTTCTCCTTCGGACTGATGTACACACATTTTGAAATATGAAATTTTGGTGTTTTAATTATAATTAGATATTGACCCACGCTTCGATGCGGGTTTAATATTTTTATTAAATATGAGATATTAACTAAGAAACTTTCAAATGATGCGGGTTTAATATTTTTATTAAATATGAGATATTAACTAAGAAACTTTCAAATTATACATGATAACGTTAATTTTTTATTGCCAAGAATATAAGAAAAGTAATATAAGAAAACTAAGAACCGAGACAATATAAATCAATTTATAATCAAAAGAGAACCTTGTTTGAACTAATTACAATCAAAAGAGAATTAATATATTACGTTTCTAACACCACTTAATTCCAGCTAGTAATCGGCTCTCAGTTTCTCAACACCAATTATTACCAACATGCAAGGCAGTGGCAAGAGAAAAACCGACATCCAAGGAAAATACAGATGCAAAAGGTAAAAATAGTATGTAACATTTTCAAGAAATACTGAATAGTCAGCTTCATAAAGACCATTCTCATAACTTGATTTTGATAAATCATCCCAATGAACCAATCCAATATAGTAACAAATACAAATACAATAAACCGAAAATCTACATATACCATAAATGAATGAACTGCAAGTAAATGCAATAAACATCAAAGAGCAAGTAAATGAAAATCTACATCCATTATTTCAAGTTTGAAAAACTAAAAAGAATTATTGGCACTGCATATATTCGATTAGGGATTTGTACTAAACCCTCATTCTCGATAGAACAATTAGTATTATATAATCAACAACTTCAAAGACAAATTTCTAAAAGGCTGTCTCTATTGAGCTTATAACCGGTGATTAATAAGAACACTTCAGACATGCAGTTGGAGTAACATCTTTCTACACATCAAAAAACTGCTTAATCAAGTCAAATCTATTTTATATTAAATGATATAGGTTGATCACACTTCATTTCGATAAAAAGTTTTTCATTTTCGCTAATTAACTTTATAACTTTCAACACTAACCTTTTTGATCCAAACCTTAGAACATTTGCAAATTCTAATAAACCATGTTTAGTGCACCTCATGGATAGATAGCCAAAGCCTCTATGATAATTTTATATTGAACTTTATAAATAATCTTTATATTTAAATTCTCATAAACAAAACTTAAAAAAAAATGAATAATAAGAAGAAAATACCGGAACAAATGAGCAAAAAACTCCACCAGCGTGGGAAAAATCGAGAAAGATAAAAATCTAAATCAAAATGTACTCAGAAAAATTAAATCGCCCCAAAAGTTTAAACACGCCAAGAAAAAAAAAAGGTGAAACAACTACTTTGAACATATTAATAAACTCCATCAGCAATAAGATATTTCTAATAACTAGGAAGCAGATTATTTCCCAACCAAAATAAAATATAATTCACATATAAGTAGAATTTTAAAGAAAAATAGTGATAGTCGATGGCCACACACAATGAAAAACAATGTTGGTTATGATTTCTATAAATTATAATTGAAGCAAGTGTATTACACATGTATTTTATTGGTTATTTTTTACTTTCAACTTTCTAGATAACCATAGTCAAGTATGTTGAACTCCTAGGTTAATCATTTACTTAGTTTTTTCCCACTCAAGAAGAGTTCTGAGGAAATATATGTTATTTGAAAGATAAGTTTAGTTCAAGTGATACAAAATGTAATAAATCTCAGGGATGTATCTAGTTTCTATATACCATTAAGAAAAATCTAAATACTTGCAAAAAAAAAAAAGGTACAAAAGTACTTGGATCAAAGTAGTAGACCTCACCAATCTGAAGCAACTGACAAAAGCACGAATTAAAGAAAAAGCAAGGATAAAACAAAATCAGAAAAACTCAAGCATAAGTATATCCACAAATTCTCAACAAATAAAACCTCCAACATAATCGACAATGTATTTGAAGTAAGAAAAAGAAAATTGAACAGGCACCTTGTTCATTGCACAGTAACTAAAAAATATTCATAGAGAAAATGTTAATTTATTGATCAGATTATCTGAAACCATTTCAACAAAAAATAATAAGTCAGGTCTCAATAACACGATAACGACAAAGGCTGCACTACAATCATAACTCCACATAGGCTTACTCTGAATGTCCAAAATACTTAAAAGTCTAATAATATCGAATCAAGGCAAATTTAAATATCATTTTGAAGAAGGGAATAGAAGTATAGCCACAACTGGATACACTACTACAGAAACAGCTTTCTAAGGCTGTTAATTAAAGGCGGTTTTCTGAAAACCGCCTTAAAATTACTTTTAACGGTGGTTATGGCAATAACCGCCGTTAAAAAGGTCTTTTTACGGTGGTTTTCAGAAAACCGACGTTAAAATTGGATATCAACAGATTTTAACGGCGGTTTTCTAAGAACCGCCGTAAAGGTGATGTAAATCTATGGCGGTTTTATAAAAACCGACGTAAATCTATGTAAGTCTACGGCTGTTTTCAAAAACCGCCTTAAAATCTTAGGTATTCTACGGCGGTTTCTTAGGAACCGCCTTAGAATTCATAGACTGCCATGTCACCGTCCTTGTCTTGCTTAAGCAAGTTGTTTCAACCGTTGATCCGTGTCTCATCCAACGATCATTAAATATTAAACCATAAAAATAAATAAATATTAAACTAAAAAACTATCAATATTAAATAAAAAAAAAAAACCTAATCCCTACGAAATTCCCTTCGTCCACCCTTTCACTCCCTTCACTAAACCCGACTTCGCCAGCCACCACTCCTCCGCAGACGGCGGCGCCGCCGCCGCAAAATCATACCTGTCGTGCGACGCCAAGGGCAGAAGGGCAGGTTCAGGTTCAGGTTCGAGGGGACCGGTTCAGGTTCCCCGGCGGCGGAACATATTGACCTTTAGCCCCCTTCTCGAGAACCCTAATTTTCTGGGGAGAAGGGAGATCGTTCGCGTTGATCCATCCAATAGTGATGAGCGGTTTGTTTGCATACACTTTGTACGCTGGGTACCTCGGGTGGCAATGGAGGAGGGTTCGTACTATACAGGATGAGATCAATGAGCTTAAGAAGCAAGTCCAGCCTGTT
>BMAC01001343.1:66859-96394 GCA_014905375.1 Phtheirospermum japonicum
AAATGAGCAAAAGCTAATAAAGTCATGTTTTCCTTTAACTAGTATTACACTTGTGCATTGCACGGGTAATAATTTGAAGGTGTAATGAACGAATTGGTTGAATATTATTTTTAGAGAAAAAAAACTTTTTACCATCCGAACTATCACGATTTTCACAACTTACCATATAAACTTTTTTTTTGCGAACAAACAGCCATACCAACTATGCATTTTTTGCAACTTAACCCCCGAAACCAGAATTTTGGTGGTTTTGGATACCAAATCCGGTTTGTTAAGGTTTTTTTGGTAACTTTAAACTGATAAATATTATATATATATATATATATATATATTTAAAATAAAATTATTTGATAAAAAATAAATAAATACCAAAACTATTGTTGGAGATGGTGGAGGGAAAATAATATATACTTACAATTCATCCATGACTTACAGACATTATCCAACTCCAAAATCCAACAAAAGTTCAGAAACACAATTCAAGTAAAACCCAATAATTAAAAATCATCTGCTCTCTCGCATGACACATCTCGCCATTTCTCATTTCTGAAACTGTAAAGTCTTTTTCTTCCCTCTAATGAACACCATTCTCTATCCTCGCTCTTTTCGCCTCTCTTCAAGACCCCTCTTTTACCCCAACTCCACCCCAAATCTGTTTCCAGGCTTAAACCCATTTGCTGCAACCACAGAAAGCAAATCTCTCAACCGGTCCAACAATCTTCTCACAAGCCCATGAGTTGGCTTGCTAACGTGCGCAAGGGGCTAGCGGCGCTCGCCGTGTCTTTGGCTCTCAGTTTTTCGTCGCCGATTTTAGCAAACCCTGCATTCGCGTCTGAGTTTGATGTTCTCAATGATGGCCCGCCTAAGCAGACCTACTTCGTTCATGATGCCGGTGTGCTTAGCCGGGTCACGAGATCCGACTTGAAGAGATTGTTGTCTGATTTGGAGTCCAGAAAAGGTGGTGGGTGGGTTAGAGTTAGAATCATTGGAGACGGTGGAGGGAACTTGGTATCACTCTAACAATCGATCGAGAAATTTGTTGTGACGAATTGATAATTGGATTTCAGGTCCAAAGACGCCGGGAAAGCCCTTGGCTGTGTCGACAGTGATGGGATTGGTTTTTTGCTTCGTCTTCTTCATACGTTGCGGCGGTTTTTTTAGGGTCTGAAAAAGAGGGCTTTTTCATAAATATAAAAAAGATGGGATTTAACTTTATTAGTTTAGGACTTTAAATACAAAGAAAAATACAAAAAACTTGGTATTTTATTTATTTTTATAATAATTTTTAAACAAAACGAAAAATCTTAGTTTATTTTTAATTCATAATTTATTTTTAATATTTATGAGTTGTAAGTTACCAAAAAGTCTTCAACAAACGGATGAGGTGTCCCAAACAACCAAAATTCTCGGTTTCGAGGGTAAGTTGCAAAAAACGCATAGTTGGTATGGCTGTTTGTCGCAAAAAAAAAAAAAAATTATTATGGTAAGTTGTGAAAATCGTAATAGTTCGGAT
This sequence comes from Phtheirospermum japonicum, assembly GCA_014905375.1. Classification (NCBI taxonomy): domain Eukaryota; kingdom Viridiplantae; phylum Streptophyta; class Magnoliopsida; order Lamiales; family Orobanchaceae; genus Phtheirospermum; species Phtheirospermum japonicum. The sequence goes on from BMAC01001343.1 coordinate 68,373, forward strand.
GGTAAAAAAGTTTTTTTTCCTTATTTTTATTTCGAATGATATAAAATATATAAATAAGTGGTTATACTTTCATAGTAAGGACAATAAATTTTTAAATCAAATTCGAATAAGGCAAAAGTTAAAATAATAAAATTGAGAATAATTGAAAAATTAAACATTATATAGAAAATGGTTAGTAAAATATTATTAATTGAAGAGTTATAATTTACAAATTATGAAATACTTCCTTGTACACAATATTCTAGTTTTTTTACTTTTTTTTTTTTTTTTTACGTTTGTTGTCATCATCGCAAATCAAAATTTTTAAACCCTTTCGATTGGTCACTCTTGATATTGCAACATACAGTTGATCATGACTGAAAACGGGTTTCTTCAAGATAAGCCAAGCATGAGATAGAGAGTGACTCTAATTAATTGTCATTGCATAGATAACTAGAAATTATCGTTGTTGAAACTTAAAAGGCAATCTGGAATTTGGTGGTGTTATGGTCATTCGTGAGATGGGTACAAATTCATTTGCGTTGCTTCCTTGGAGAATTGTTGCCGCCAAAATACGATCACATAGTTTCATAACAACCAATCTAGTTTCATTGCATAAACCAAGTGATTGATCAATATTCTTCAACAATATTATTGGAGTACAAAATTTCAATCGTAGCTCATGATTCGGAAACCCAAAATACTTGATTGTGTTTAAAAACTCGGGTGAGTGGATATCTTGTAATATATCAATATTTGCATCAGATTTGCATGTACTATCTGAGCTCAAATATACCTTACATTCTCCTTCATTCAATAAAATCATATATTCATTAATTAAATTGACTACGTCAAGTGTTGGTGCAAGCATAGCTCAGCATTCCAAATAAATAGAACATTCATCATCTGTTCCAAATTGTGGATATGTGTTAGACATAATCGATGCAATAAGATCACCATCATCTAACGATAATAGATCCTCTAGGATATCGATTTCAACGATGTCATCATTGGATCCTGCAACTGTCCTATCTCCAATATTATTTATACATTGAGAAAGCTCTTTTAATTCAGTCGAGTCGATATCTAAGCTGAGATTTTGAATCCTTATATTCTTTGTCAATCTCGAAACCGTGAAATATCTCCACAAGTCGGAAGAATTGATGGTTGCATGTAAAAAAGGTTAAAAAAATCTATATTGATCTTATATTTTGTACCTGATTTATTTTTTTAATATCTAATGTATGTACAATTTGTTCATGCATGTTATGCAAAGTCTCATAGATCTTGGAGCACTTCAGCTCACAGGGGACATGACATATGTATGTTGTTTGATGAACAATTCATTTAATGATAATTATGATCTTAATGAATTACTAATTAATTTTGTTTTATCTCTTAAACTATTTCTAGTTCAAGGTTAGGAGATCGGTGCGGTTTATCTTGGATAATTTTCTAAATCAAAGACCTGATGTGAAGCAAACTTTGTCTGCAATTAGTGAGGTACAAATTTAACTTCTTTTTTTGAAAAAAAAAATCATATGGATACATGTCTTTCTAAACAGCTACCTCTGTATGACTGAACTTGTGGCTCGTATCCGTCTTTCATTTTTTGAAACATTATTTAAGGTGTTGATAATAACTTAATTTATATATTTTCCAATTTGTAGGTGTTCGGTGATCGGGGAGCATTGGTTGAACACAACATTGAGGAAATTCGTCAATGTTGGACAACGTATTTCTTTATATTACAATTTGTAGAACTATTTACTAGCTTGTGTATGGATAAGATGGTATGATTTTAATGAATAATTAAGTTTTAAATGACAAGTGTTCATGTAAGATTCTTTTGTATATTTGTTCTCTTTTTCTAATCGGATTGTGACTTTTTAGTCGATTAGAATTATTGATGCTTTATAGGTCCTCGTAATGAAATGAACCAATTGGTTATAATTATGTTGTTTAAGACTAGGTTGTAATTATTTTGGAATTTATAGGCTATTTTGGAAACAATATGGTATTAATTTATTTGTAAACTTGGCTTTTTATATGGGTTACTTTAAGAGCCGATACGAAAAATATTTTTTTGTATTAGTTCACAATAACAGATACCAATTATGGGTATTTTGTATGGTTTATATATAGAACTCATACGAATGATGATATTTCGTATCGAGCAATCAAATAGCTGATACTTTATCGTTGTTTTCATATCATAATAGAAACATTATCGATGGGGTACAAACTGGTATGGAGAATTCATAATTCGTATAGGAGTTGAACCGATATGTAAAGTTGAAATATTCCATATCGGATGAATACATATGGGGTGGATAACTGACATGAAAAGTCCAGAATAACACATACGAAAACATTTTCTCACTAGTACTCTTTCTCATCAGTATGGTCCTTTTAAGATCTTATATAATAAACATAAAGATAAATGGTTTACAAATGAAGTAATGACCATGTGGGATCAAGAGGAGAGATGATTGGATATGAAAGAGGGTGAGAAAGTGAATATGGCAACATCATCGGAAAAAAAAGTTCAGGCTAAGGATAAGGGAAAGGACAAGATTAATCCCCAAAAGTATATCAAGAAAGAAATAAAGTGCTTCTCTTGTGAAAATATGGAGCATATAAAGAAAGATTGTCCTAAGTTCCTTAATTGGATTGAAAAGAAAGGTACTCAACTTTAATTTTTTTTGTTATTAGTCTTATATGGTTGATGTTAAATATAACACAATAGTGGATTAATTCTAGCTCTACAATCTATGTTACCAATTCCTTACAGGGGTTACAAAACTTGCGAAAACCAGTGGGAAGTGAGGAAAATATGTACTCTGAAAATAAGATACCCTCATGTGGAAGCAGTAGGAACATGCAAATTAGTTTGAAGTAGTGATTTCATTTTACTTTTGGAAAAGACTTTTTATATTCTTAGTTTCGCTAGGAGTTTAAATTCTGTTTTAAGACTATTATCATGTGATTTGTCCTTTAACTTTTCAGACTCGTAGAAAAGGTACTTTATCTAATGGTCTTTTTCGTCTTAATTTGATAATGATGATAATCATACTACTTTACACGTTCATTATACTGTTGTTGTAAAGCGATGTGTTATGAATGAAACTTCTCTATATTGTGGCACTGGAGATTGAGAAATAACTTCATTGATAGAATCAAGAAATTGGTAAATGAAGGAGTAATTGGTACACCAGATTTTTCTGATTTTGAGACTTGTATAAACTGCATTAAGGGTAAGCAGACTAATAAGTCAAAGAAAGGTGCCAAGAGGAGGTCTGCAAAATTAGAAATCATCTATGCAGATATTTATAATCCTGATATTGATGCATATCATGATAAGTATTTTATTACCTTCATATATGACCACTTACGCTATATGTAACTCTGTTCTCTTATAATAAGTATGAAGCTTTAGATACTTTTAAAGTCTTCAAAGCTGAAGTATGAAAACAATGCAAAAGGCAATTATGAGATTAGATAGAGGTGGTGAATATTACAGTAGATACACTAAGAGTGGACAAGCATATGTCCATTTTCAAGATTTCTTCAAGAAAATAGGATTATTACCCAATAACCATGCCTGGTTCTCCGAAGCAAAATGGTGTGGCTGAAAGAAGAAATAAAATATTAATGGACATGGTGTGAAGTATGATTGTTTGCTACAAACTTCCTAAGACCTTGTGGATTGAAACTCTTAAAACGACATTGTACATATTAAAGAGATTTACAACAAAGGCAGTCTCAAAAAAGTCATTTGAGTTATTCAAGGGTTGAAAACCGAGTTTGCGACAAGTACGAATCTAGGGGTGTCCGTTTGAAGTAAGAATTTACAATCTTCAAGAAAAGAAGTTGGACCCGTGGACCATAAGTGGGTATTTCGTTAGATATGCCGAAAGGTCTAAGGGATACTGACTTTAATGTCCATCTCATGGCACTAGGTTTGTCGAATCAAGAAATGTTGAATTCCTTGAGAATAACTTGATTAGTGGGAGCGGTCAGTCTTTGAACTTGAGAAAGACCATTTTCGATATCCCAGGTCAAGTGATAGAGTGATAGTTGTTGTTAACAATGTGCCTCAAGTCCAAGCACATACTGAGCAACCAATCGTGAATGTTCCACAAAATATTGATCAAAATCTTGTAGATCTTGAAGTTCAAAAGATAAACCTGTTGAACAACCAATCAAACAACTAGTTGTACAACCTATTGCATAACAAAATCCTAACACTTAGGATAATGTTTATCAAAGGTTAAGAAGATCCACTAAAATAAGGAAGTCAACAATTTCAAGTGACTATAGTGGACTACAAAATGATCCAAAAATGTTTTAACAGGCCATGAGTTGTAAGAAATCAAACTTATTGTACAACTCAATGAATAATGAGTTGAATTCTATGTCATGTAACAATGTGTGGGATCTCGTCGAGTTGCCTTATGGTGTAAAAGGCATTGGTTGTAAGTGGATCTTTAAAATAAACAAAGACTAACAAGGGAAATGTTGAGAGATATAAAGCAAGACTTCATGCCAACGAATTAACTCAAATTGTAGGAATTGACTATACGAAGACTTTTTTCTCGTGTGTTTAAGAAAGATTCCCTTAGGATAATTATGTTATTAGTGGCCCGTTTTGACTTTGAATTACATAAAGTGGATGTGAAGACTGAATTTCTCAATGGTGATCTGGAACCTTAGTTGCTAGAATCTCAAAACCTGAAATTTGATCGTGTGTTTAGCATAGAGTTTCTTTATTTTCTTTTTTGTGATTCAAAAATAAGAACCGCTTCCAATTAGTCTTCCTCGTGAGATTTTACTTGAGTCACCTCACCGCACCATGATCGACCCCGTCCTCTTGCGGCCGATCTTCAAACTATTGTTGAAAATAATGCATTTGAGATCACTCCAATTATCCCTAAGCTTCACATTAACTCAATGCCAAGTACATGCAACAGAGGCCAATCAACTGACTATATTCAAAATCCCTTTATTATTAATATAATATTAAACTTTGGAATTCTTGACTCGCATTTATACAAATCATACATTCATATGTCCCAACTCTCCAACTCCATACTACTTCATTTAACAAACACAACAATATCCACTTATCAACATTATACATATATAATTTCATTATATGTTTGAGGGGGTAAAATAGACAATACTAATAGACTTTTATGTGGCGAACAGTGAATCGGCTAAAATGGGCTAACCATAGAAAATTATTTTAATGGTACAATTTATTTTCAAAAGGTTTAAAAGGCTTAACAAGAAAAGATTAAGAACATTTTCACCAATAACACAGTGTGGCCTCAATCAAGAACCAAGGAAATTTCTAGTAAACTTACATAATGAATGAAACACTTTAGAATGAACAAGATATATCACTAGAAAAATTCAAACAAGACTCAGAAGCTGACAAGTTATTTCGGGCGACTACAATATTCGATTACACAAATGGTTCCGAAATATCAAAGATAATTGCTATCAAACCTCAATTCAATAAAATAAAACACCTAATTTTCACATTAAGAAAAATAATAACCCTCAATTGGTCTAAAGATTTGAAGCTATGACTCTACTTATTCGACTTTTTAAAAACTGTAAGAATTAAAAATAAAATAAAGGAATAAACGTTCTAAAGTGATAACATCTTAACATGCGGCTACATGATTGCACGAATCTTCATGTGTTTCACATACCACCCAAGATACATCTCCCCTCCAAAACTTAAGCAAAAAGTTGTGATGAAAAATATGGGAAGGACTAAAATTCCGAGTGAAGGGAACTAGAAACACTTATAAGCAACTCGCGGAGAAGGCGGGTTGGGGTTGTATTGGTGGCTGGTATTTACCTTTTTTCCTTAGCAACCCCAAATATGATTTTTTGTATAACTAGGGTGATCAAGGTCGTCTCTACAAGAACTATAGACTATTCTACTAATTACCAAAGTTATATTAGTAAAAATTTATTTAGAATAAAAAAAAGGAAAGATGATTAATTAAACTAAATTAAAATAAAAAACTACAGTTAACTCAATATCAAATCAAACAACTAGAAATAAGACTAAGAAATCAACTAAGATGGGGTTTTCCAATATGATAGTTTCAATTGCTAACTTTGATCAATTCAAACACCCTATCAATAAATTTGTAATCTTCTATCCTATAAAATGATTACAATTATCAATCATTCCTTCTCGCAAAGTAAAATGAGATTAGATATTAAAATCAACAAATTAATGTAACTACTCAATCTATAGATTCTAACTCCAAACTCACCCAAGATTAATGTTTTATTAAGATAGTATGAACTCCATAATCCGTACAACTAATCATGTCAAATACCCATAACCTAATATGGTCTTTCTTCTTCCATTGTACATTTTAGAGTAGGGGTTGTTTTGGTGAGGAGGGCAATTTTGGCACCCCTTGGGCTGCTTGATTTTGACAGTCTTCAACCGCGTAGGTTTACTCGTCAAAATAGCTTAATAGAAAATTAAAACAAATATGCCCCATTGCCATAAACACCATAATTGCTACAAGTCTCGAACTGAGGCATAGGAGTCGATGAAGTTTTAGCAAGTGTTTCATTTAGAGCTTGCAAAGACACAACTTGACTCGTTAACTCGGTAATTCTCTTAAGATTCTCATGGGAGAGCAGAACCTCATGAGTGATAGCCCTTTTTGCTCTGAGACTCTTTTGTTGGCTATTAGCGCTCAAGGAAACATAATATTGTAGACCTCTCCGGTTGATCGATCCTCAATATTTCCATCGTCCGAATTGCCAACCATGTATTGTGATAAGTCAAGAAATATGCGTTAAATAATGGATTAATATAGTACTGTTATGCATTTAATAATTGTGTTGCATTTAAATATTTTTCTACTTAACTATTTATTTGGATGGATGTGCTCTCACATGATGTTTATGTTAAATTTGTAGTATTTGGGTATGTTTTGCAACTAGAGGAAGGAATAATGGATCACTTCTGCCATTCATCACGAATAAAAATATGCCAACAGGCTAGTATTGGTCATACCATAAAAGCCCAGTAAATGAAGAGATCAGGCCAATCAGGTAAAGGAAGTTCAGTTTGATGTTGATTCGGACCATGCAAGTAAAAATGCCCATATATTTTGAAGGCCTACTTTACGGGTTGCGAAGGGACCATCTTGGAGTATAAAAATACAGAATAGAAGAAATGCAAGGAGCAACATAACTGAGATTTTTGCGACTTTCACATCGAAGTGAGGGAGCAGCAGGCGCAACTAAGAAATGACAAGGTCGTTAGTTCTCTTTTCTTTTATGTTTTATTAAAAACACATCATGATATTTATGTTTATATCCGTTACGTGTAGCTAATTTATTTATTCCGATTACGGGGACGTTGAACCCTATGAATTAATTTTATTCTAACTAATTCCCGTGGCCATGTTCTATTTTTTATGGAGTTTTATGTGTTATTCTGTTTATTTAATTATTATGTTTTTTTACATTTTTTAGAAGGACCACCTAGATTAGATTTTGCATGTCTATCGCTATAATTGAACCTTCGGTCCGTAATTGTTATCATATCTGATTTGTTCGTAGCAACTAATATTCACACTATTAGGGATAACACAAACTAAGTTAAATAAACTGAACTTATGAGTTTATTACTTAGATTAGTCTATTTTCCTATTTCTAAAAGTTGATATTGCATTAAATGTGGATAGTTTATTCTAGGTTGTCCAATAATTAGATTTAATCGAAGATATTATATTATTTTAGATAGTTATATGGTAAGGGAAAACTTGAATAACATAGCTTGTTTATTATTTAGGACTAGTAATTATTGAAAATATTAGAATTAGGTGTCACAATTAATTAGATTTAGTCTAGAGAGGGTGTAGGCAGAACCATGGGCCGTAAGATTTCTTTATATTATTTTCATCCTTATTATCTTGTGCTTTTGTTTATTGTTATTATTTTCAACTAGTAGTATTTATATAAATCAACAAACCCCCCTTTATTTGTCATTTTTATTATTTCAATTAATATTATATTATTACAATTTAATTCACACTTTTCGTGGGATTGATCATTACGGCTAATATTAGTTAGTGGGGGAAAGGAATAAAAAATTGAAGTTTGTCATGTCGCGACACACGATCATATTGACAGTGGAGTAAAGACAATGATAGAAGAACTGATTTAATTTGTTGGCTTTTATGAATCACAATTTCATTTTCTTTTATTATTCTTTTGCAATCGTAAAACACAACATTTCTCTTTTTATCCCAAAATCTTGGTGGAAAATAAAGAAAAGTATATTTATAAAACATGACTTTATACATTTGTGTGTGTGTGTGTGTGTTTGGTTTTGGTTGAAGGAATTTATGAGCTTGTGAAAGTTACATAATTCAAGTAGATGAAGATGACTATAAAATGTTGTTTGGTAAGAATTTGTTGGTGTGGAGGTAAGGCTAAAATTCAAATTAAGAATATATCAGTTCCGAATCAGCTTATTTTTCTTATTTCTGTGGAAGTTATATATTCACAATTCCTATTTGATCTGGATATTTGAGCCATTATTTATCGATTAAGAACCAAATGTCTCTTGTATAGATCATGTATTAATTTACTATAATCATAAGATATTCCCCCTTCTTGAATTACTGCCATTATCCTAGTGATACATAACGATAAAAATATCTCTTTTGCTTGGTCGACGGACATCTTTGTCCTCCCGGTGGTTAAGCCTTGCACCTTGATTCTGTTACTTGGTGATCTATTTCTCATGCTTGATATTTTTCATTTTGACCTCATAAGCATGTAAAAGCTATCGTGTATATCTTAATGCATAACATGCTTTTAATGATCGCCTTAGCGACTCTCCACGGTTTCTTCTTCTCTTAAAATATACTATGGGGTTGCATGATTGCCACATATTGTTAGATTTCCAGTTGATATTTCTCAGAATAGGTCATTGAGCTAAAGACGTTAATCAATCGCTTCTTGGAAACAACCCAAGAATTTACTCGCCTTTGGTTGTTGTCTTTCTACCGTGCATATGTGTTCTTTTATTAGCTTTCATTTTCGTGTTTTATGTTCTCTTTTGACCTTGCATTACTTTGACCCCAAACTTTGGCGCCACACATTAACTCTTCTCCGTAAATTCACTTGATATGGACACACTCTCTTAATCCCCATATTTATTTTAATCGTTATACGTACAATGTGGACATTACACATAATAGAAATAATTTTATAATTAATATGTACATTAATGAACTTATGGAATTACAAAAATCCAGATTGAATAATTGAGATAATTTACAGAATATTATACCCAATTTTATATTTATGGAAGCTCACATTCAAAATTGATCTTGTTTTAATCATCCGGACCAAACAAGAATTTTAAAAATATAAATAAATATTATTTTTGAAGATCCAATAAATTAAAGGGGAGATAAGATTTTCCCTTTGGCATAGATGTGAATACGTATCAGAAATTGATAATTTAATTTATCTGAAGCAAATGTCACGGGTCCGCCCCGTTGGATGGGGCGTGGCAGTAGAACATGACCGTACGGAGCCGAGATGGCTGACTCGAATTACTCGAACTTAGCTTAAGACATCTCGAACTTAACAAATACCACGGCGTCAATTCCCTGACTAGAGACATTTGTTCAGGCCTTATTAAAACCTCTCGAGGTAAACCCACCCTTGTGGGAGAAACCCTCATAGAGGATTGAGTACCCACCCTATGCCAGTAGTAGAAGGAACAGAACAAAGCGATATAAAACGCTAAGAGCCACAAGCCGGCTAAGTGTAAAAATAAGCTACAACAAGTAGGTCGTGATCTAAAAAGCAGCAATACCAAGGTTCCCTGCCAACTGAGGTTAAACCGCCATCCGAGGGGATGATGTCAAGATCTTGATGAGCGGTACACCGTTTTACACAAAATCTCATCGTTCACCAGATCTAGGAGGAACGCCATAGGCGACGTGAACCAGTTGTAATGGGGAGAATCGGATTTGGAGAGTGCATCAACAGCGCGATTGCCTTCTCGATAAATATGCAAAACCATGAACTCGATCGAGGTAGTGATAAAAAGAATTTGACGCCAATGAGCCAGGAAGCGCCAAGAGACATCCAGACTACGCTTCACAAAAATCTCCACCACATAAGTCGAGTCGAATTCCAGCCAAACCCGTCTCCAGCCTCTCTGATCAGCCTCCTCGACCGCAATAATCACGGCCTCCAACTCTGTCTCAATATGTTCTTCATAAAATATTAGAAAATATTATAATTGAATCCTTACCTCAGTTCGGAGAAGCAAAAGCAATATGGAATTAGGTTTGAGAGAGCTCTGAATCTCATCAAGATCTCCCATCTAAGATTTTCACATACTTAAAAAAATTCATTGTTAACGATGGAGGGAATTGGGAAGCGGGTGATTTTGAATTGTGGATTGAGTTTTGTAAGACAGTCGGATGATTTTTAATTGCAGTTCATCTAATGTAAAAACAATGAAGATGAAAGGCAAGAGAGGGAGGAACAACGGCTGGTAGGAGAAATAATATTTTGTAACCCTAGTATATCTGATGTTAAGATAAATTAAAAAAATGTATTATTTTATACCTAGTCAAAAAATTCCAAAAATATAGTATTTTAACATAAACCATCAGAAGCTAACAACTCAACTTCCGTAGCTACCAAGTGACGACACATGTCATCCGAACCAACCCGCAAGGCCCTAGCCGAAACATAAGTTAATGTGTCAACAACATTAACAATTAGGGCGGATTGTTTGTTGTTTCTTTAAATTATTTTGTTCGGTCTTCAAAACTCATTGGTAAGAATTCATTCACAATTTCAACACCAACTCTTGGCAACTTTGAGCCACCGAAACCTTACAGCCACCAATACAACCATCTTCTAAAATCAGAACCACATAATCAACACCAAACACTTTATATTACAGATCAAATAGGCGAACTGTCAAATATCAAACAATGTAAGATTGATTAAAAAATTTATCATTAATCCGATACAAATTGACAGAATCATCAGATTATAAAATTTGCACTTCCTAAGTTCCGCTCCTCAATCCTAAACTGTGGAATGGGGCCCCTCAGTCTGCGACTCTGTAGAATATCGTCTTTACTCTTTTTGACATCATTTGCCAAACGAGGTTTCGAATTTGATTCCTCAGCAGCTTCTTGTTGAGAAATTAAAAATATCCCTGACTAACTGAGTAATACTTAAATTCAATCAGGAAAAAAAATATACAAAAGTTAGGAAAGTATTTTCAATACACCAATTTCACAAATGAACTAAAAACAGAAAGCAAATTTAGTAATGAAATCTCACAAGTGTGTTACAAAAATAGCCTCAGTTTATGGAAAGCACTTTTAACCTACTATAAGGTAAGACTATAGAATCCCTAATATTTGCACTTCTAATTTCTGCTCAAACTAACCTAATAAGATTATTAGAAATCTTTACTTCCCAAAGCTCAATACTACAACTATTGCATAAAGTATACTTGTCCACACATTGAATTTCTTCTCGTGAGATAAAATAAATTAATTTCTGCTCAAACTAACCTAATGGATGACTCAGTTTCGTGTATCGATTCCCCCAACCCCCCGTTGCATTGTTCCGTTCCTCTTTTTTTTTTTTTTGGCAAATGGGTTATGAGTGTGATGAGATATTTACTGTGGATTAGGATTAAAGTTTTTTTGGAGAGGGGTGTTATTGGTAACTCACCCTGAGTGTAGATAAAAAAGATGTAAGAAAAAATAAAAATATATGGTGCATTGAAAACCCGACCGCGACTACCAAAAGTACAAGTGCAAATTGAATTAGCCTATGTTCTTTTTGTTTGGGCTATTGCCTGTTGGAGAGCACTATGGATGTGGGCCAACAAACAATTTAGTAGGTTTTAAGCTATTATGGGCTATATTAAATTGAAATGTAGGTTGGATATATTGATTCGATCTTGAGGTTATGTCAACTTCAACGTATGAATCTTATGGACAAAACACTTTCAGAAGGGGCGTATTGTCATGTGCCTAGAATACCGAGTGGCTTGGATCAAGATGTCTACATGTTGATGTTGATGATCCATTTAATTAGTTGTTATTTTATAACTTTTTTTTATTATAATAGTATTAATGGGTCTGGGCCCTATTTTAGTAGGAGAAAGGCATGAGTCTTGGTTTACTTTAGTAGTGTTAACATGCTTAGTGGTATTTTAGTTATAATAGGCTTTTATTATTATTATTATTATTATTATTATTATTATTATTATTACAAATAGGCCTTTACTAGAAAATAAGAAATCAATTACCATATCTTCTTCATTAATTCTTCTCAATCTTCCCTCATTCCTACATTCATCTATCTTATTTTTAGCATAAATTAGATTACAAAAATTACAAAAAGTAAAAACATGTTATGGGTAGACTGGATTTTATATTTTATTGTAGTTTTCTGTAATTAATTTGATGAAATTATGCACTGTAATTTAGTTGAGAAGAGAGACTTGGGAAGGAAGTAGATGAATATGCTGAGAGAGAGAGAATTAGAGGGGGATAGGCAAAATATCATGTAACTGCTTGCCCATTCAATACCATTTCCCGATTACATATAGTGTCATGTGTCTGGACCACTTCATTTAAATTACTAAAATACCCATTAATAGCTAACAACCTGTGGGCTTCAACAAACATAGATTGTGGGCTTTTTGTTAACTGAACAACATTAATTATATGGCCCAATAACAGGACCATTAGCCGCCTGACCCAAACCCCGATTCGCACCCGTATGCACGCCCGAAGCATCGCCCGTTCCCCCCTTTTTCCCTTTCTTGCTCGCAGCCTGTTCCAAAGATAACATTTTTATCACACTTTCCTCCCGATTTAGGGTTTCTTCTCCATCCAATTTCACCATCTAGCCTTGCCAATCCCAATTTCATAACAAAACAAAGCATGTTCACAATACTCTTCTACGTTGTATATTTATGTTGGTAGAATAGGTATTCTTCTAGGAACTGAGTATATTTTTTGAAATAATTTTTAAAAATAGAAAACAGTTACAAGAACAAGAAACTTGAGGACTGTGACTGTCACAGTTTCCTTAAAATAAATTCTTCCCACACGGGCATTTTTTTCCCAGTATATAATGGTAATAATCGGATTTGAATTCCAACGAACTAAAAGGCAATGCCTAGAAATTAACACGAAATATATTGTTGGAAACAAAAGTATTCTCATAACATTGTTTCTCTCCTTTTCTTATATTTCCTTTGTTGTTTGTTATATTTCGTTGCATCGCTACTGTGGAACCATAACACTATTTATATCTGCAAAGCGAGCCTCAACTGACCTAATAGAAATAAATAGAATTATTAAGGATGCATTGAAATTGAAGTAATGATTGTAATAACCATGCAGTTATAGCTACAGTTTTATGCCTACAATACTTATGCAGTCACAAATACATTAGTTATGCCACGAGAGTTTTGAGAAGCGAGAGTCAATTTTGTAGTTTCAAAATTTTTACTTCAAAGATTGAATGACTTCCGCCATTACATATTAGAATAACAATTTCTGAATATATAACTTATTCAGGAAACTGGCTCTATCACGGTTCAACATCTATGCATGTAGCTCACGGTTGAACCACGAATCCGACTGTGATTTTCACCCCCTGAGCATACGTGGTGAGAGCCTTCTTGCCACACTAGAGTACTATTTACCCTTATGGAGTCTCTATATAAGCAACCCCATTGTCCAGTGTGCGACAAGTCCCATTCTCCAGTTAGAATTCATTCCAACACTCACACTTTATGTTTTAATATATTTATCTTCCAAAAACTATTTTGGACAAATAAACTATTTTGGACAAATAAATATTATGTTTTAATCCAAGTTCTTGTGTTCTATGCTCATTTGTTCATGTTTACTGATATCCAACTAATATCTTAATATCTCCTTGTGGGTTTCACTTTCAGGTTTTCTTGTCTCTGTGGATTCCTACATGAATTTGCAGGTACCACTTAGAAACTTGAAATTTTAATTGTTATGCTTTCTTTTCACTTTTTCATAAAATGCCAAAGATGTATGAGTACATCGTATATGGTCTTTGTGTTGTTGAACCTTTTTAATGCCAAAGTATACGCTAGAAAACTGATGAGTGGTCATGTTTCGGGCCCGGTCCAGAAAACTGATGATGGCATTGATATGGATCGGGCCGCTAAGTCAGGATTCAGTCCAATCACCGGGTTTATTAGTTCGACAAAGAGAGCAGATGAGTATGGGGTGCCTTATATGTGTCTTGGCCAGATTAATAATAATACTCAGAAGTGTTGTTCTTACGGACTGTTTATTTGGTGACATAGATATGTACAAAATAATGATAAAAGTTGATCAACTCAACATTTTAGAATATTTGAACCGATTCTTGGGTATTTCGTAGTCCCTTTATTTTACACGGTTTTTTTTCTGTTAATAGAACTGAGCATGGATTATGGTATTTGTAGGCTACCTCTCGGCCGTCGGGCCCACTGGAAGGTTGACGAAACTGAGAGTTAAAGCTGAGAAGGTTGCCGAGGAGAAGCTTGGCCCCCAACTTGACATTATCGCTCCTATCAAGTACTAAAACATCATCAATAGATAGTTTTTTAGTGATAACTTCTTGTGTTGGTTGTAATTTGAATTATTTAATAGTAGAGTGATGAACATTTAGAAAAGTGACATAAAAATAATGAATCTCTAAAAATTGATGCACCTACTTTCCTTCTTTTTTTTTTTTTTTAAATTTATTTACTACTTTCTAGAAGGTAATTTTCAACAACCGCCGTAAAATGTCAGTTCTGGAAAACAGACTTTGTAGAAGGTATTTTTCAAGAACCGCTGTTAAAATGATACTTCCTACGGCGGTTCAAAAACCGCCGTAAAATGGGCAGTTTTTAATGGCGGTTCAAAAACCGCCGTAAAAAGGGCAGTTTTTAACGGCGGTTCAAAAACCGCCGTAAATGACTACTGCGGTTCCAAAACTGCCATTGAAAGGCCCAAATAACCATCGTGGATGAGCAATTCTGCAGTAGTGTAGAAACAAATTGAAAATAATATACAAACACATGTTATGGCAATGTTCACTTTTGCAATCATTATGTTATGTAAACAACTTAGAAACAAACGAGAAATAATAAAGAAATACATGTTTTGAATGAGTTCAATTACCCAGGAGTATAAAAACCAATTGGAAACAAAGTGAAAACCATATAGAAACACATATTTTTGAAAGAGTTAACTTTTCTAATTATTAGGGTATAAAAAACAATTAGAAAAAAAAAATGAAAACCATATAGAAACATATGTATTTGAATGAGTTCACCTTTCAAATTATTATGGTATAGAAATTAATTAGAAACAAATCTTAACTCATATAGAAACACATATTTTTGAAATGGTTCATTTTCCTAACTATTAAGGTTTAGAAATCTATTAGAAACAAACTGGAAATTATATAAAAATTGAGCATATTTTTGATTTTTTTTTTTAAAAACTTAAGTATATTTGGAATAAAAAGGTGAAATTATATTCTTTTTCTTCATAAAGTTGAGTGTTCTTTGATAGGGCAATATATGTATGTCAGACCTGGTTTGGGGTAGCTTTGACTCAGAGTAATTAGACACATTAGGAGAGTGCTAGAGCAGCTCTGTCTTAGAGAAATATCTAAATAACCCTCCTACCGACGTCAGGAATATCAGGGAGAGGTGATTATCGCCCGTGTCCCCCCTGAAAGTAGCTATCCTGAGGAGATTACTAAGCCTGAGGATCATGCCGAGCCGAAGTTTCGGGGACTGGTGTTTAGCTTGGTCTGGGTTGCAGACCTTGTTAAGCCCTCTAAGAAATAGAGCTCATCCTCACTATAGCAAGATTTGATCCGTTGAAAGGCAGGAACATAAAAGGCAAGAGAGCTGGATGACTACAAGTCTGGCTCCTCGAATTTTGCTGAAATCTCAAAGCTAAGATAACGCGGAATGGAGGAAGACCTGTTTCTCAGACTCCCCAGGGAGAGACAAGTGGGACCACTTGTCAGAATTTATTGCATAACGGCCCGAGATTCGCGGCGTGTGCTCCTGGGATCCCGGCTGGGGTCCCCACTAGGAAAAACTATAAATATCTCAGCCTGAAGGCTGAAAGAGGTATGTCATTTTGTCCCGGGAGCATTCCTACTTTCTTTCTGAAAAATACCTCAAACGCTTACTGACTTAAGCATCGGAGAGGTTTCCACCGGAAAATCACCGGTGGTCCTTTCTAATCTGTTCTTGTGGTGTAGGTTCAGAAAACTCTGGTTTTTACAAGTATTATTCGGGTGGTTCACTTTTTAGGCTGAAACAATTGGCGCCGTCTAAGGGAAGGCGATCAAGTTAAGACGTGAGATTTTCTATTTATTTCATGGCTTCAGACGGTTTAAGGCGAAACTTGGTGGGTGAGCTCGGTGGAACTCCTAGTTCCGCCGCGCCATGGGGGATGCCCAGGCCGACAGATGCGTCGGCGATGGGTCCAGAAGAGACAGCGCCGTCGATAGGGACCGCGCCAGGCGCTACGCCGCCCCCGCTTGGTAGATCTGTGCCAGCCACGGGTGGTTCATTTAACGAATCCTTCCTTTTGTAGCTCTCGGAGCTGATCAGCAAAGCCGTGGAGACGGCGGTAGAAAAGAAGTTCGCGGAGATGGCGATGCCGCCCTCCAACACACAACCATCATGGACTGTCCCGGTGATGGGAATGGAGCCATTGCGCGGACAGCACGCTGACTGGGCTCCCTTACATGATGGGGAAGAGCACTTCTCTACTTCTGACAGCGAGACTTCAAGCCAGGCTAATACGGGTTTGGCTGAACAGATGCAGAGTCTGCAAAAGGAGGTAAGGGAGTTTAAGAGAAAAATGGCGGCGGGTAGGATGACTCCGGTAAGAAGGGGCACACCATTTACTGAGGAAGTCATGCGAGATGATGTGCCAGCTTCATACCGCTCCCTCGGCTTCGAGTACAATGGAACCACGGACCCGTGGGACCATCTCAGTCGCTTCGAGATCGCGGCAGCCCTGCATAAATTTTCGGACGCTGTCATGTGTCGGGTCTTCCCGATGACTTTTACTAAATCAGCGCAGCTCTGGTTTAGTCAGCTGCCGCCGAGGTCTATCAGCAATTTTGATGAGTTCAGCTCAGCCTTTTTACACCAGTTCACAAGCTGCAGGAAATATCAGAAAATGCCGCTGGAACTTTTCAGTCTAAAGCAAAAAGAGAATGAGAGCCTCCGTGCTTATATCAACAGGTTTACAACCGCCAAATTAGAGGTGCCCTCTGCGTCTGAAGAGCTGTTGGTGAATGCTCTAGCGCAAGGTTTGAGGCGAGGGGATTTCTTTCAGTCGTTAGTGGTGAAACCAGCTCTGAAATTTGGGGAGCTCTTGGAAAGAGCGGAAAAGTATATCCATCTGGAAGAAGTTTTGAAGATTAAGGATGAGGGAGAAAAGAAGAGAGAGAGACATGATTGTGAAGATAGGAGAACTGTAAAAAATCTTAGGCCAGACCTGTCTGGTGGGAGGCCTCGCTTTGATAAATACACTCCTTTAGCAACCCCACAAGGAGAAATCCTGCAGGCAATCGAGAAGCATCCAGACTTGAAGTGGCCAAAGACTTATTCGCAGAGGCCCAGAAAGGAAAAATCAGATCGTTTCTGTCGCTTCCACAACGAGTATGGGCATGACACTGACCAGTGCACCCATCTGAAGGATGAGTTGGAAAGGTTAGTTCAGGCTGGGCATCTAAAAGAGTATGTTCGGATAAGGAGAGAGGAAGCTAGGTTTGGTAAAAAGAATTATGATCGGACCCTAACGAATAGGAGCAGCCAAGATAGGGTGCATACTGAGGTGAAAAGATCTGATCAGACCCAGGTCATTCATGGAGAAATCCAGATGATTACCGGAGGAGAATTTGAGGAGCACTCCAATCGGACACAACACAATTATGTCAGAGCTGCAAAAGACCTAGTTCGAAAATCGCGAGACGTGGGACAAATGACTTCTACCCCTAACATCTGTTTTGGGTCAGAAGACGGCGATGGTATTTTAGCCCCTCACATGGATGCTCTGGTTATAACTGCAACTATTGCTAATTATAATGTCCGTAGAATTTTCGTGAATACTGGGAGTTCTGCCGACATTTTGTTTTATGACTGCTTTAGGCAGTTGAAAATGAACGTCGAGCTGGAAGAGGTCACCACCTCCCTAGTGGGGTTCGCGGGGGGAGCCCTGAAACCCTTGGGAGCGGTAAGGCTCCTCGTGACGTTAGGAGAAGAGCCATACAGGGTGACAAAATAGTGCGCTTCTTGGTGGTGGATGCACCTTCTTCTTATAATGTCATGTTGGGACGACCATCCTTGAGCCAATTCCAGGCCGTTATATCCGTCTTTCACTAGAAGATGAAATTTCCAACGGAAGACGGAGCAGGAGAGGTCAGGGGTGACCAGTATGCCTCACAACAGACTTACGTAGAGTGCATCAGGAGGAATGAGGAGGAAGAGAGACAGGGCAAAAGGGCCAGAGTAGACCCGCCAAAGACAGACCTAGCCAATAGAGAGGAAGGGCTGATGATGGTCGAAGTAGTCCCAGGGGAGGAGAGTCGGGTCCTTCGAGTAGGGACAACCCTAAGTCTGGAAACTTTGACAGATCTAGTTGCATTATTAAGAAGTAGCGCGGATGTGTTTGCTTGGTCTCCAGAAGATCTGGTAGGGATCGACGCAGAAGTGGCAGAACATCACCTCAACATCAACTTGGACGCCAAGCCAGTAAAGCAAAAGAAACGTAATTTTGGCCCTGAGAAGGAAGCCGTCATAGAAGTTGAGGTGGAGAAACTGTTAAAGGCTAAACACATCCAAGAAATACAATTCCCTGAATGGCTTTCTAATGCTGTCTTGGTTCCCAAGACTCAGGAGGACTGGCGCATGTGTATCGACTTCAGATATCTCAATCGTGCTTGCCCGAAAGATCACTATCCCTTACCCAGGATCGACCAGCTTGTCGATTCTACCGCTGGATGTGAGCTCTTGAGTATGATGGATGCATCTCAGGGGTATCATCAGATCAGACTGGCTAGGGATGATTGGAAGCGGGTCAGTTTCATTACCCCAAAGGGGACGTATTGCTATGTTGTGATGCCTTTCGGTTTGAAAAATGCAGGAGCCACCTATCNAGTTCACAAGCTGCAGGAAATATCAGAAAATGCCGCTGGAACTTTTCAGTCTAAAGCAAAAAGAGAATGAGAGCCTCCGTGCTTATATCAACAGGTTTACAACCGCCAAATTAGAGGTGCCCTCTGCGTCTGAAGAGCTGTTGGTGAATGCTCTAGCGCAAGGTTTGAGGCGAGGGGATTTCTTTCAGTCGTTAGTGGTGAAACCAGCTCTGAAATTTGGGGAGCTCTTGGAAAGAGCGGAAAAGTATATCCATCTGGAAGAAGTTTTGAAGATTAAGGATGAGGGAGAAAAGAAGAGAGAGAGACATGATTGTGAAGATAGGAGAACTGTAAAAAATCTTAGGCCAGACCTGTCTGGTGGGAGGCCTCGCTTTGATAAATACACTCCTTTAGCAACCCCACAAGGAGAAATCCTGCAGGCAATCGAGAAGCATCCAGACTTGAAGTGGCCAAAGACTTATTCGCAGAGGCCCAGAAAGGAAAAATCAGATCGTTTCTGTCGCTTCCACAACGAGTATGGGCATGACACTGACCAGTGCACCCATCTGAAGGATGAGTTGGAAAGGTTAGTTCAGGCTGGGCATCTAAAAGAGTATGTTCGGATAAGGAGAGAGGAAGCTAGGTTTGGTAAAAAGAATTATGATCGGACCCTAACGAATAGGAGCAGCCAAGATAGGGTGCATACTGAGGTGAAAAGATCTGATCAGACCCAGGTCATTCATGGAGAAATCCAGATGATTACCGGAGGAGAATTTGAGGAGCACTCCAATCGGACACAACACAATTATGTCAGAGCTGCAAAAGACCTAGTTCGAAAATCGCGAGACGTGGGACAAATGACTTCTACCCCTAACATCTGTTTTGGGTCAGAAGACGGCGATGGTATTTTAGCCCCTCACATGGATGCTCTGGTTATAACTGCAACTATTGCTAATTATAATGTCCGTAGAATTTTCGTGAATACTGGGAGTTCTGCCGACATTTTGTTTTATGACTGCTTTAGGCAGTTGAAAATGAACGTCGAGCTGGAAGAGGTCACCACCTCCCTAGTGGGGTTCGCGGGGGGAGCCCTGAAACCCTTGGGAGCGGTAAGGCTCCTCGTGACGTTAGGAGAAGAGCCATACAGGGTGACAAAATAGTGCGCTTCTTGGTGGTGGATGCACCTTCTTCTTATAATGTCATGTTGGGACGACCATCCTTGAGCCAATTCCAGGCCGTTATATCCGTCTTTCACTAGAAGATGAAATTTCCAACGGAAGACGGAGCAGGAGAGGTCAGGGGTGACCAGTATGCCTCACAACAGACTTACGTAGAGTGCATCAGGAGGAATGAGGAGGAAGAGAGACAGGGCAAAAGGGCCAGAGTAGACCCGCCAAAGACAGACCTAGCCAATAGAGAGGAAGGGCTGATGATGGTCGAAGTAGTCCCAGGGGAGGAGAGTCGGGTCCTTCGAGTAGGGACAACCCTAAGTCTGGAAACTTTGACAGATCTAGTTGCATTATTAAGAAGTAGCGCGGATGTGTTTGCTTGGTCTCCAGAAGATCTGGTAGGGATCGACGCAGAAGTGGCAGAACATCACCTCAACATCAACTTGGACGCCAAGCCAGTAAAGCAAAAGAAACGTAATTTTGGCCCTGAGAAGGAAGCCGTCATAGAAGTTGAGGTGGAGAAACTGTTAAAGGCTAAACACATCCAAGAAATACAATTCCCTGAATGGCTTTCTAATGCTGTCTTGGTTCCCAAGACTCAGGAGGACTGGCGCATGTGTATCGACTTCAGATATCTCAATCGTGCTTGCCCGAAAGATCACTATCCCTTACCCAGGATCGACCAGCTTGTCGATTCTACCGCTGGATGTGAGCTCTTGAGTATGATGGATGCATCTCAGGGGTATCATCAGATCAGACTGGCTAGGGATGATTGGAAGCGGGTCAGTTTCATTACCCCAAAGGGGACGTATTGCTATGTTGTGATGCCTTTCGGTTTGAAAAATGCAGGAGCCACCTATCTGCGTTTGGTTGATAAGATGTTTAAGAATCAACTTGGGCGAAACATTTTACGTGGACGATATGTTGGTCAAAAGTGTGAAAGCAACATCACATGTGGAAGACCTGCAGGAAACCTTTGATACTCTGCGACGGTATAGGATGAAGCTTAATCCTAAGAAGTGCGCGTTCGGGGTCAGAGCTGGCAAATTCCTAGGCTACATGGTCACGGAGAGGGGTATCGAGGCAAATCCCGAGAAGGTCAGAGCGATCATGGACATACGGGCGCCTAGGAATGTGAAGGAGATGCAATGTTTAGCGGGGCGTATTAATGCGTTAAGTAGATTCTTGTCCAGGTCTGCAGAAAGGAGCTTACCATTCTTTCAAGCTCTAAGGAAAAAAGAAAAATTTCAGTGGAGTGATGAGTGTGAAGAGGCATTTATCGCATTAAAGGAGCATTTGGCTAGCATGACCTTGCTAACAAAACCTGTCCGAGGAGAACCCCTCATTTTGTACCTATCAGTAGGACAACAGGCAGTCAGTTCGGTCTTACTTCGAGAAGATGGGAAGATACAGAGATCAGTCTATTACTGGAGAAAGGTCTTACATGATGCCGAAATAAGGTACGTAGAGGTAGAACGGGCAGTACTGGCCCTCGTAGGAACGGCTCGGAAATTACGACCGTATTTCCTATCGCATGGTATAATTGTACGAACGAATTTGCCTTTAAAGGCGATCATGGATAAGCCAGAGGCGTCGGGAAGACTAGTCAAATGTATAATTGAGTTAAGTGAATTTGATATCAGCTTTGAAACTAGGACGGCGGTTAAAGCTCAGGCTTTGGCAGATTTCATGCAAGAAATGACTGGCCTTCCCGAAGAACTAAAGAGATGGACGATCTTTACGGATGGCTCTGTCTGTAATCAGGGCTGTGGAGCAGGAATTGTTCTGATCGATCCAGAGGGTGTGTCTACTGAGTTTGCTATCCGATTAAATACGACATTCTCTAATAATTCTGCGGAGTACGAAGCTCTTTTAAGAGGTATCCAGATGGCGAAAGACCTGGGTGCGGATCACGTATGTGCCAAGGTTGATTCTCAACTTGTTTATAAACAAATTAACGGAGATTTTGAGACAAGGGAGGAACATATGCAGAGATACCTGGCTAAATTCAGAGAGCTGGCCAGGGGAATGAAAGAGCTAACAGTCCTCCAGATTCCCAGAGAGGAAAATGGACGGGCTGACTTCTTGGTGAAGATGGCCAGTTCGGCTTTAGATTGTCAAGAGAAGGTGATTACCTTGCTCCAGGCGGGCGGGGAATTTGGAACAGAGCAGGTAGGCTCAATTATTGCGAAAAATGATTGGCGCTCTCCCATAAAGACATACCTGGAACAGGGAGTCTTACCAAATGATAAAAAAGAGGCAGCAAAGGTACGAACCAGGTCTGCTAGATTTTGTTTAAATAAGGGAGAACTATTTAGAAGAGGATTTGGTCAGCCTCTTCTGATATGTTTAAGCAGTACGGAAGGAGCTATGGTCCTTAGATTAATCCATGAGGGATGTTGTGGTAACCACATGGGTGCCATAGCTCTGTCAAGTAAGATCTTACGAGCAGGGTACTTCTGGCCCCATCTACGAGAGGAGGCGGAAAATTTTGTGCACGCATGTGAGAAATGCCAGAAGAATTCAACGCTTATACACAGGCCTGCCGAGGATCTCATGACAATGAGCTCCCCTTGCCCATTCGCCAAATGGGGGATAGATCTGGTCGGTCCCTTTCCTATGGCCCTTGCTCAAAAGAAGTTCTTGATAGTAGCAATCGATTATTTCAGTAAATGGGTAGAAGCAGAGGCCTTGGACAAAATTACTGAAGACGCAGTTATGAAATTCCTATGGAAAAGCGTGGTATGTAGGTACGGCGTCCCCAGAATTTTGGTCTCAGACAATGGAACACAGTTCATGGGCTCTAGAATCAGGGCATGGTGTTCGAAAATGAAAATTGACCAGCACTTCACCTCTGTTTACCATCCCCAAGCTAATGGACAGGTAGAGGTCACCAATCGCATATTRGTCCAGGGGATCAAAACTCRTTTGGACAGAGCTGGGGGCAAATGGGTGGATGAGTTGAGCACGGTCTTATGGGCCTATAGAACCAACCCTAAAGAAAGCACGGGAGAAACGCCTTTTAKCCTRGTCWATGGTATGAACGCTGTGATACCTGCAGAGATCAGCATGGAAACTCATCGAATTCAGAACTACGATGAGAAGCAGAACGAGTCTTTGATGCAGGACGCTCTGGACTTAGTCGAAGAAAAAAGGGACAGGGCTGCCATAAGGATGGCCCATGTCAAAGGGCGAGTAAAAKCCATGTATGACASATCTGTTGTGAAAAGACAATTCCAGGTAGGAGACCTGATTTTGAGAAGATCTGATTTAGGGAAGTCCAAGGGAAAACTGGATGCCGCGTGGCAAGGACCTTTCCRAATTATKCAGGTCCTATCTGGGGGAGCTTACAAATTAGAAGAGTTGGATGGCACGGCAGTCCCTCGCGTTTGGAACGTTGTTAATTTACGAAAATTTTACACCTAATTGTAATGCTTTGTGTTTATTTGATTAAATAAATTTGCAGTTGAACAAAATGCAGTCCATGGTGGACGTAACCAATGAGAGGCATTCAAAATATTGATGAACATACTTATTGATAATTAAAGGGCTTACATCAAAAGCAGAAAAATACAAGAGGACATCTTTCCAGAATACTAACAGAGGCGCAAATCATAAAAAAAAAAAGAAAAAGAAAAAAAAACAGCCTCAAGATGGAGGTACAGAGGCAAGCAGTTGGCGGAGCCGCTGGATCTCGTCCTCATGTTCCAGAAGACGGACACGAAACCGGTCTGACACCTCCACCACGATGTCCCAGTCAACATGCAGCTCCGCGTTCTCCCTCTTCAGGTCAGCAATCATTTGCTGAAGGCGTTGTCGTTCATTGCGAAATTGCGATTTTTTCTCGGCCAGCTTCTCCTTACGCTCTCTAAACTGCTCCTGCAGTTGAGAAATTTCTTCCTTAAGACGACCCTTCTCATGAAGCAGTCGGATATGCTCCTCAGTGGAAAAAACGTTGGGAGACGATGAAGACGCCATTGTGCAGGGGAAATAAACCAAGAAGGGGCACCATTATATAGGGAAGGAAAAGGCGGGAAATCACTTTCACTTGGCGCACAGAGGGCTTAGAAAAGGCGGGAAACTACATTTCAGTTTGGCGAGCAAAAAAGGCCCAGATAAAGCCAGGATTGTCTAAGGACGGATGTCCTGAAATTTCCTGACCTGATTGTCAGTTTAAGCCAGGATTGGCTAAGGACGGACGTCCTGAAATTTTCCTGACCTGATTGTCAGTTCAAGCCAGGATTGGCTAAGGACGGACGTCCTGAAATTTTCCTGACCTGATTGTCAGTTCAAGCCAGGATTGGCTAAGGACGGATGTCCTGAAATTTTCCTGACCTGATTGTCAGTTTAAGCCAGGATTGGCTAAGGACGGATGTCCTGAAATTTTCCTGACCTGATTGTCAGTTCAAGCCAGGATTGGCTAAGGACGGACATCCTGAAATTTTCCTGACCTGATTGTCAGTTCAAGCCAGGGTTGGCTAAGGAGGGATGTCCCAGAGTTTGCCTGACCTGATTGTTGGTTAAAGCCAAGATTGGCTAAGGACGGATGTCCTAGATCTCGCCCAACCGGATTGATCGATAAAGTCGGAACGGATCAAGTCAAGTTCACTATTTTCCCGACCTGATTGACAGCTCAAAGACGAATGTACTGGTCTGCCTGATCTGATTGTCAACTAGACCATACAGCGAGATAAAATATCTTATGAGGTAAATGTTGAATTGTTCAAGCACTGGCATGAAACACAAAGTTTGAGCGATGAAAACAAGCAAACAAGATCCGATTCAAAACTTGTTCAGGAAACTTTGACGCGTGAAATGGCAAAAAGCTCATATATATTACTGACCAAGAACATGGTACAAGTTGCACACCTTCCCCCGGAGGGTTGGCGACTTTGATTATAATAAAATAGCAGGAATTAAATAAAGATAAAACCCAGACGCCTATCTGGGTGAAGACCTTCGGTCGGAGGCTAAGGCTCGGCGAATGCGCCAAAGCTCTCGCTCTGTCTCATGCAGACGGCGGCGATACTGGTCAGATCGCTCGGCGAGGACATGAGCTTCACCACCAGCGATGGTCAGGCGGTTCACTGAATCGACCAAATCTGCCTTCTCTTCTTGCAGCTGCCGGTTGACTTATCGGAGTTCGGACCATTCCCTTTTGTAGTGACGCTTCTTCTGTCTCTTCCTCTCCAAAAGGCGATAAAGAGAGCCGATTTTTTCTTTGAGTGAGACCAGCTGGTTGGAGAGCTTGAATTTCTCCACAACCAGGGAAATGTTCTTTCTCTTCACCGTATTAAGTTCTTCGATCAGAGGAGATGAAGACATGTTGCAAATGGATAGTGAAATGAGAATAAAGCATGCATACGAATATATATTGAAATCAAAGGCACATGAGAGGAATCAAAAAGTACTAGGGTTTCCGGATATTCAGGAAACCCTAGAAAGTTCAAGAATCGCAACACGACGAAAGCATTAATTGTCATTAAACAGAAAATAGTCGGGTACAAATTCAACATCCAGGAAAAACAAATAACAAACAGACCAGCCACACAGGCTATAACATGCAGGTCTGTTCGATAAAACTAAAACTGATACAGACAAGGCAGACAGATCTTCCCGAAAAGCACAAGCTCTACTCCAGCACCTCTTCATGACTGCTCCGGGGTCTGGGATCCCTCAGCAAAGCTCTTTTCAAATTGGGTGGAGTCTTGAAAATCTCCCAGGTCGGCGAAGGTTGGAGAATTAGTGGCAACCATCGCCAACGATTGATCGGGGGGAGGAGAAGAGGTCGAGCTGGAAGAGCAAAAAGTCTGGCAGATATGATCGGCAAAGGACAGATCATTCAGCATGTGCAACCGGTTACCTTCAGCAACTTGCGAGAAGGAAGTAGGCTCGGCTGCACCCTGGACAGGTGCTTCTCGGTCGAAGGGTAAAGAAGGATTCTCTGACATCCACTTGGCATGAGCATCCACACCAAGGAGATAATAAGCCTCAGCCTCAGGCACCAAAAGCCGGTACAAATCCATCGACTCCAGAAAGGCCTGGCGCGTGGTCGCTCGGGTTAGTTGGATCAAATGAAGACCTTCGTCCGAATTTAAAAATCCAAGTCTCCCCTTCGCTTCGCCCTCTGTGAGACCCCTCGCCTCTCCGTCAACTTCCCCCTCAGCTCTGGCAACTTGAACCTTCTCCTGGAGCTCTTTCGCTTCATGCTCCAGGATGACTATCTGAGCATGCTTTTTTGCATCGGACTCCTGCGCAGCCAACAGAGCTGCCTTGGTTCCTACCAGTTCTGCCTTGAGCAGCTCCAGATCAGCACTAAGACCGTGATTTTTAGCCAGTAGCTCTTGCTTCTGTTTTTTCAGACCCTCAATCTCCCTCTTCAGGTCCGCCTGGAGTAAAGAGCCCCAAGCCCGGGCTAGGAGAGTAGCCCTAAGCACCACCGCCTATAAAAAGAAATTTGACAAGGGAATAAGTGAAAGTCCCAACAAAGACTGGAATCACAACCAGCTTTAGATGCCTTACCTGCGCCTCTGCTTGACAATATGAATCCAATAGAGCAGGATCAAACAGTTTCTCTATCTCACGACGATCAGCTGTCGGAGCTAGCCCCATCATGTATTGCCTGGCCACCTCGCCGGTACAATTCATCACCGACCTGTTAAAGAAGGTCTGGTTGGGATAAGGAGGAACTTGTGGAGTCCCTCCAGGGGCGCTTTCGGGCCTTTCTTCCCTCCTCCTCTTCCTAGGTTGTAGCTGCCCCTCCTCGGGGTCAGATAGAGGTTGGGCCTCCTGAGTATGGGCTGCTGATTTGGGCAGAGCCCTCTCTCCTTGCCCCGTACTCCTTTTTTTCGCCTCTGGCGGAGCAATTCTGAGGGGAATTACTGAGGTCTGCTCTGGAGGGTTGCGCTCTCGCGGTTGGATGGAAGGAGCTGCCGCAAAGGTCACGTCTTCCGGGGTAGAGGAAGTTCTAGTAGGCTCACCCAGGGGACTTCTCTGATTTTTCCCCGTTGCTTTCTTTGCCTTCGCCTCTAGGAGTGCTTGCATCATGGTTACTGAAAAGAAGAGAAAAAAGAATGAGGCAAATAGAAAATATGAAAGTAGTACCAGAAGAATAATATGAGCCGCGTTAGGCATATACCCATGTGGGAAGGCAGAGGTCCATTTTCTCGTTGGGAGTTGAAGAAGTTTAGAATTTTGGGTTTGAGAAGTTTGGATAGATCAAAAGGGGTCTGGTTCAAGACAGCGATTTTTTCGCTCAGATGGGATGGTCTRTCGCTCCGGGATATGCRAACTTGGGGATGAAGRTAGYTAATGGGCTCAGTGGGAAAGCCCCAGTCCTMTGAGCTTTSGACRAAGAAGAACTTCTTCTTCCAGCTCTTATGGGATGAGGGAAGACYAGTTAAAAAATGAACGTCGGTTCRTCCAGAGAGATAGAAAAAGCCCGAAGAGCTTTTCGCTTGAAACAAGGAAAAGAAAAGTTGGGCTGTAGGAACAAGGCCGGCATATTGGGCTGCAAGGTGAAATCCGGCCATGACACGAAAAGCGTTAGGTAAAAATTGTTGAACGGTATGGCAACCGTTTGGGGAATGTGGGCCGACACCACTAATGCCAATAATG
>BMAC01001344.1:0-14327 GCA_014905375.1 Phtheirospermum japonicum
TATATATATATATTATATATGATTTATAAAAACGTATAATGCTCGTTCAATTTTACGAAAATGAAATTGTTTCATTTGTAAAGTAATTAAAATATTGTTTGAATTAATTGAAATTAAAATGGGCCGTCGTCAATTGAATTCGATTCAAATTCCTTTTATTTAAAAAAAAATTGTTTTCCGCTGCGCGACGGCTCCATCAAATCCCAACAGTTTGTGGCCTGTTCCTTGGATTTGAGCTTCCAAAATTGTTCTTTTTCTTCAATAAATTGTTGAATCGTTGAGTCACAAATGCCAGTTCATCTTCTACGAGAGTAGTTGACTCCATCTTTTTAATTATCCCATTAAAATCAAACTCTTCATCATCTTAATCATCGACTGCAATTGAATCGGAAGAAAAGGCAACATTCTTCTCTTTCGAGCTAGAGCTAACGTGTTCCATCTCATATTGCTTGAAGTTTCCGGTGTTGAAATCGATGTTATCAACATCTTTGGATTCCTCTATGGCCACCACCTTCATGCTATATTTCTTCGAAATGGATCTCAGCAATTTTCCTACAAGACGGGAATTAGTTATGGACTCACCAAGCTCTCTGCACTCTTCTGTTATTTTCGACAATCTTACGTAGTAGTCCATGATTGACTCTTTCTCATCCATTCTCATAGCCTCGAAGGTGGATATGATCATTCTTAATCTGGATTTCCTCACGCTTGCAGTTCCTTCACACACCATTTGGAGTGCATCCCATGCATCATTTGCTGACTCGCAATTCTTGATGATGCGGTAGTAGCTTGCATCTACATAGCCACACAAGGTGTTGATGCATTTGGAGTTCCAATTTGCAGCAGTTGCTTCATCAACAGTCCAGTCTTCCTCCTTTTTTGGGATGGTATCGCCCTCGCCATCCGTGACACGTGGCTTTTCCCATCCAATGAGGACAGTTTTCCAAACACGCTTGTCGATGCTTTTCAAATGCCATCTCATTCTCTATTTCCAAATAGAATAATTCTCACCATTAAGGATTGGAGGCCTCGGGTTGCCTTGAGCGTCCATAACACCTAAAAATAAGGATCAATACTTAAGAGGTTAAGTAACCCGCTCTCGATGCCAATTGTAAAATTAAAATGTCTATTGTTTTAAAAATAATTCTCAAATTTACGATGTTATTAGTCAATGTTTAATAACATTGATTAGTAACATCGACCAGAGTAGAAAATAAAATATGCAGCGGAATAAATTGATAAGAACACGAGATAACAAATTCAGTTCACAAGTAAATACTTGTGAACTTGGGTGTACAAACCCGAAAACTATATTACTTTCTTGTTCACGTTCAATACAAAAATATAAAGTAATATATGAAAACTAAATATCAATAAACTTGATACTAAATACTTGTTGCCGGAATTGCAAGTTCTTCTCCGTTGGTCACGCAACTTCGAAGAGCTTGTTAATCACGATCAATGGCTTCAAGTAGTTTTTCGTGTTCTTCTTTCTTGCTCGTCGTCTTGCGTCGATC
The DNA here is from genome assembly GCA_014905375.1 of Phtheirospermum japonicum. Classification (NCBI taxonomy): domain Eukaryota; kingdom Viridiplantae; phylum Streptophyta; class Magnoliopsida; order Lamiales; family Orobanchaceae; genus Phtheirospermum; species Phtheirospermum japonicum. The sequence continues at coordinate 1,518 of BMAC01001344.1, forward strand.
TCCTTGCTGAAAATCCCGTGCGTAAATCGTATCTCCAAACTTTAGGAATCCTTGTCTTAAATAGACAAACATAAATTCCTAAACTTGGTAAATACCTAAAACACATCCTAAACACAATTTAGAAAACTAATAAAGTCTTAAACATAAATTAGGAAACACAATATATTCCTAAATCTAGTTTCCTAACTTATTTTGTGCTCAAGAAAAATAAATAACAAAATAGGAATTATTGGCAAAAATTAATTTCTCAACAGGTGCCTCCAAAATTTCTCATACCAAACTCCCTATAATTATAAGGCCAGGTTTCGGTTTGTATCTTTCACAGTTTTCACTCTCATATTATATGCATTCATCTCTTTTAAGTTTAGGCACATTGTGCTTTATTCCATTTCTACTATAGGAATTGAACTAAAAAGCCTAAGCTAGAGAGTAAAAAGTGGGAAAAAAAAAACAAGAAAAGAGTTGTGAGCTGGCAAGGTGGTAGGGGTCAGTTTTCTGCTCTCATCTCTGCCTTCCCACATCGATTTTGTTTCAGTACATTCTGCACTCTCTAAGTTTAGCTTCAACATATCTCCAATAACAGAGCTTATAGCATTACATGCCTAGAATATGCATCTTAGTACTATATATATGGCCCTCTTCTCTTGAATTTCCATTTCAATTTGAAACTAAAACTTTCACTCTCTCTAAAATGGCCAAAATGTCATCAGACCCCCTCATAGTTGGGAGAGTGATTGGGGATGTTTTGGACATTTTTAGTCCGAGTACAAAAATGTTTGTCACTTATGGAAATAACAGACAGGTCTTTAATGGACATGAGTTTTTTCCTTCTGCTGTTGATTCTAAGCCAAGGGTTGAGATTCAAGGAACTGACCTCAGAACATTCTATACTTTGGTATTATTACATCAATTAATTATTACTTAACCTTCGAATTATTCTTGTCCCTTTAAATTGTTTATGTAAATTTATGTATTATTATTATTAATATAATTGCAGGTTATGACTGACCCAGATGTTCCAGGCCCCAGTGATCCATATCTCAAGGAACACCTTTTGTGGTATATATATTTATATTACAACAAAAGATCAATTAATATAAAGATATAGTTTTAATGATCATATGAATTAGGAATACGAGATACTAACAAAACACTTGTTTAATTAACTTAAACAAGATCATGTTTTAGCCACATATATACCGGTAGGGTTTATTTCATCATTATAAGGCTGCAGATATATTGTTATATCATGCAATTTGCCTAAAAACTCAAGAAGATTTTTTGTTTTTGAAAAAAATAAACAAATAACTGGAGAAATGGTAAGAAGAGAGACATGTATCCAAGAGAAATTGGATCGTGTAAGATTTTTGAGGTTTGTAAAGTTTACAAATTAGATTTTGTTAATTTGAATAGTAATACCAATCTTTGGATTGACTTTTATAGGTAATGGATTCTTAAAATACGAGGTGCATCATATAACGATGTATAGTGGTATCGTTTTTATAACTTGATTTGTTTTTAATGAATAAGTGTTGATATCTTGCAACAAAGTTTATGAATTGGATTTTAAAATACTTGGTTTTAGAGTTGAAGTCTAAATTAAAAGGCACCCTTGCAAAGATGGAGAATGAAATATGAAATATGAAATTGAAGCCAACATAACAAAGTACAAAAGAGATGAAAACACTCATAGAGCCGGTAAAGATTAAATTATGGTAAAATATTTGGTTTTGTGAAAAAACATCGTGCTCTTGTCGGTAGTGACGCTTTGCTTTGGTGAAAACCTTACGTTTCAGGTTGGTGACAGACATTCCAGGCACAACAGATGCCTCATTTGGTAAGAAAACATCAAATAGTACACAAACTCATTTTTGGCAAACAAAAAAAAAAAAACTGAACGTGGTAAAATGATTAAATAATTCTTCATGATATTTTATTCTGACCATGAAAACAGGAAAAGAGGTGGTGAGCTATGAGGCGCCAAGGCCTAACATAGGAATACATAGGTTCGTGTTTGCACTTTTCAAGCAAAAAGGCAGACAAACAGTGAAGAGCATGCCTGCTTCCAGAGACTACTTCAACACCCGTCGTTTCGCCGCCGAGAATGAGCTGGGCCTCCCCGTCGCCGCCGTCTTCTTCAACGCGCAGCGGGAAACCGCAGCCAGAAGGCGCTAATCACCGGCCACTTTTTATTTTAATATCAAGAAATTGATTTGGATAAGTACCCTGTTTTTTATTGGATAAATCAATCGCGTGTGCGTATTATTTTTAAATTTCAATAATTTGATTTTTTTGTAATCTTATTTGCGGTCCACGGAGTTTATTCGAACTTTTTAAACTTAATAAAAATAATATATAATATATTAATTTACTAATTAAATGTTATCACACATTTAATTTAAATTTCATTTGAAATTTGATTTTTTAGTGAAAAATTATAGTGCAGTGTGCACGTAGCCCAAAAAATATATGACAAAAATTTAATTGATGGATTAACATTATCGTCATCTTCTTAAATTTCGACTGACGATCTTTCGATCAGAATTGAACTAAATGAGTTACAAAAATTTAATTGATGGACTAAATTTGTCATCTCATGTATTTATGAAATGGATTTTATATTTTAACTGAAATTATTTCTATGTTAATTTCATGGTTTTAATCTTAGCAACCGTAAAAATGATTAAGAAATTGCACAAATTAACCCTATTTTAATTTGTGCATTTGGGTTATAAGTTGTATAAATACGCCTCAAATTAACCCTATATCTTACAAAATTAAATATGTATACGTATGTATGTCTCCTTTCAAAATTAGGTTTTAGGAAGGGCAGAATTTTTCCGGATCAGAAGGTACTTTCATGATTACTAGAGTCAGGTTTGCAGCACCCTGCGAAGAAGTCAAAAGTAATGGGCTAGAAATAGAAATAGCACTAAAATTTGCTTTTCATACGAAGGTCATAGATTCTCATTTCTTCACCTTGCGTCTTGAGCTTGGCAAATTATACGGTGCAGTTGAGTGTACAGTAAAATGTGCACTCAATCACCACTACTACGGAAGGGAATTTTAACATATTGATCAATGTATGGATCCAAAAAAAAATAAAAAAATAAAAAATTAGTACATGTATTTGTAATATGAAATATACTTAGTTTAACACCCGTGTATTACACGGACTTATTAAAAGATAAATATGAAAAATAATTATGATAATTACTGAATTTTAAATAAAAAACTAAAATAATATATTTTGAACCCGTGTTTTGTACATTTTTAATTTATTTATTAATTATTATAAATATTAAGTAATTTTGTATTTGATGTTTAAATTAAATCCACTTATTTGTTAATACTGCTAACGCCCTAACATAGATGTCAGTCAACCGTAACTCCGGATGACATGTGGCTTCTAACAATAGCTTCACTTTATTAGTTGTCAGATTCTAATGGTTCGTATTTTTTGTTACCAAATTGGGATTTTTTTACCTGGTATAAATAAGGACTTTTTTTTCGCGTGTTCCCCATTGTCTTTCTTCACGAAAAAAACTGCTTCTTCTCTCACTTAAAAAAACTGCTTCTTCTCTCACTTAAATAAACCCAATTCGTCGCTATTTTGATATTCAGTTGTCTTTTCAATTTTTTTTTCTGAACGATGTTGAATCAACGAAATCTCTACTATTCTATTTCGAGTTTATTCTTTTTTTTTTCTTTTCATTTCAAGTATTTCTAATCTCCAAATAAATTGTGAATATATTTTTCACAACTCATAATTTCGTTCATTTACGCAGATTTGCCTAATATCTGATATCTTCCCTTATTTCTTTGCAGATCTGGAAAAATCGGAATTGTTGACTCAACTAAACTGCAGAGATCCATGAAGTCATATAAATTTCACGGATATTTCATATACAAAATCTTCAAAACCGGATTATATTGCTTCCAATATTTCAGATCTCATTTTATTTATTTGTTTTTTAACACAATTCTTTGAAGATAGTTCAGAATGTTTTGGTAGATCTGATTTTTTTTTTTTTTTTTGCAGATCTTTGAATATTAATTATTCAATCTAATCTTTTTGCAGATATTTGAAGATAGTCTATAAATTTCGGTATTTTTGCAGATCTGCAATTTTGGTATCTTTTTTTTTTTTTTTTTTTTTTTTTTTTTGCAGATTGTTGTATTTATTTGTAGATCTTCAAACACTGATAGATCGTATGTTTGAAGATAGTATATAAAGATTTTTGCAAATCTTTGATTTTGGTATTTATTTATTTATTTATTTATTATTATTATTATTTATTTTTTTTTTTGGCAGATTGTTGGATTTTTTTTGCAGATCTTCAAAATAGATGATGGGGCAATAGATCGGTCAGATCTGATTTGGGGTAGATCTGATCTGAAGATCTGGAGTAAAGGGAATAAAAAAGGACACAATAAGACCAGCTTGGCCTGAGCGAAGGTCTGGCTAGGCCTCTTGGGAAAACAGGACCCCAGGAAAAGATGAGCGCAGCTCTGGATCTCTCCTGAGCTGATGAAAGCGCTTTACCAGGAAAGGCTTGACTGGAGTCAAGCCCGGTATGGATACTGAGGTAACACAGAGGAAAGAGAAAAGGAAGACCTGGAATGGGGAAGACCTGTTTTTCGAATAGAGAGACAAGTGGGACCACTTGTCAGAATTGATTGCGTAACGGCCCATGATTCGCGGCACGTGCTCCTGAGATCCCGGCTGAAACTATAAGTATCTCAGCCCCAAGGCTGAGGAAGGGATGTCACTCTCTTGAACATCCCTTCTTTGATTTCTGGAAAAATACCTCAAACGCCTACTGACTTAAGCATCGGAGAGGTTTCCACCGGAAAACCACCGGTGGTCCTTTCTAACTTGTGTTTGTGGTGTAGGTTTAGGAAGCTCTTGGTTTTCTCAAGTGTTATTCCGGTAGTTCACTTTTTGGGCTGAAACAATTGGCGCCGTCTGTGGGAAATTATCGATCGAGCTAAGGCGAGATTATTTTCTATGGCTTCTGATGGGTTACGGAGGAATTTGGTGGGAGAGCTTGGCGAAACTCCCAAATCCGCCATGCCGTGGGGCATGCCACAATCAGTAGAGACACCAACAGCGAGGCCAGGGGAGGCAGAGACGTCAGCCGCAGCCAGGACAGGTGTCGCGCCACCCTCCTCAGGCGGACCACCGCCTGTTCCTGAGGGGCTGTTGAATGATGCTTTGCTCAGGAAGCTGTTTGAGTTAATAGGCAAGGCTGTGGAAGCAGTCGTGGAGAAAAAATTTGCTGCGATGTCAACTCCACCATCAGGAGTACGGCCGGATCGGACAGTCCCACTGACAGATACTTAACCTTTGCGCAATCAGACGGCAGAGCGAACTCCACTTCAGGAACGGGACGAGCACTTCTCCACCTCCGACAGCGAAACATCTAGCCAGATTAATCCAGGCTTGATGGAACAGATGAAAAGTTTGCAAAAAGAAGTGAGAAATTTTAAGAAGAAGATGACGAGCGATGGTTTGGTTCCGGTGAGAAGGGGCACACCATTTACCGAAGAAGTAATGCGCGACGACGTCCCGCCCTCCTACAGGTCGTTGGGTTTCGAATACAACGGGAATACAACATGAGAGATTTCGAATAAAATGGGAAGTAATGCGCGACGACGTCCCGCCCTCCTGGTTTAGCCAGTTGCCACCGAAATCTATCAACAACTTCGACGAATTCAGCTCGGCCTTCCTGCACCAGTTCACGAGCTGCAGGAAATACCAGAAAATGCCGCTTGAGCTTTTCAGCTTGAAGAAGAAGGAGAATGAAAGCCTACGTGCCTACATCAATAGGTTTACAACAGCTAAGCTGGAGGTACCTTCCGCATCTGAAGAGCTGTTGGTGAACGCTTTGGCGCAAGGTTTGAGGAGAGGGGAGTTTTTCCAATCGTTGGTGGTGAAACCAACCCTGAAATTTGGAGAGATCTTGGAGAGAGCTGAGAAGTATATTCACCTGGAGGAAGCGTTGAAGCTCAAGGAGGAAGGAGAAAAGAAGAGAGAAAGGTATGACAGAGATGATAGGGTTGCGGTAAAGAAGCCCAGGCCAGAACTGACTACGGGCAGACCTCGATTTGATAGGTATACCCCTCTGGCAACCCCTCAGGGAGAGATACTGCAAGCAATAGAGCGACATCCAGAGCTGAAGTGGCCCAAGACCTATTCACAAAAGCCGAGGAAAGAAAGATTAGATCGGTTTTGCCGTTTCCATAATGAATATGGGCACATCACTGATGAATGTACGCACCTAAAGGACGAGCTAGAGAGAATGGTCCAGGCGGGGCACTTGAAAGAATATGTCCGCGTGAGGAAGGAAGAGGCCAGATCCGGCCGCAACAGCTACGACCAGGCTCTGCAAAATAAAAGAGATCAGAATAGGGGGCGAGCTGAAGGAAGAAGATCTGATCAAGCTTAGGTTATTCATGGAGAAATCCAGATGATTACTGGTGGAGAGTTGGAGGAGCACTCTAGGAGGACACAACACAGTTATGTTCGAGCTGCTAAAGACTTGATCAGAAAGTCCCGAGAGGTCGGACAGATGGCGTCTACGCCAAATATTTGTTTCGGGTCAGAGGATGGTGATGGCATCTTAGCTCCGCACATGGACGCTTTAGTCATAATGGATACTATTGCCAATTATAATGTGCGAAGAATTTTTGTAGATACAGGGAGCTCTGCCGACATCTTGTTCTTTGATTGCTTTAAAAATCTGAAGTTGGATGTCGAGCTCGAGGAGGTAACCACCTCCTTGGTAGGGTTTACAGGGGGTGCCCTGAAGCCATTAGGGGCGGTTAGGCTCCTTGTTACCTTGGGGGAAGAGCCATATCACGTGACCAGGATGGTGCGTTTCTTGGTGGTAGATGCGCCATCCTCTTACAATGTTATACTTGGCAGACCTTCCCTGAGTCAGTTCCAAGCTGTCATCTCATTTTTTCACATGAAGATGAAATTTTCCACTGAGGATGGAACTGGCGAGGTAAGAGGGGATCAATATGCGTCACGACAGACGTATGTTGAGTGTGTCAGACGGAATAGTGAGGACGAGAGGCTGAGTAAAAAGGCTCGAATAGAGCAGCCACGACAAGATCTAGCAAGAAGAGAGGAAGGGTTGATGCTGGTGGAGGTTGTCCCAGGCGATGAGAGTCGAGTCCTCCGTGTGGGAACGACGCTAAGTCCGGAGGTATTGACAGACCTGGTGACTTTGCTGAGAGAAATCGCGGATGTTTTCGCTTGGTCTCCCCAAGACCTGATAGGGATCGACCCAGAGGTCACTGAACACCGCCTTAATATCAGCCCGGAGGTGATACGTTGAAGTGGAAAAAGCGATGCTAGCCCTGGTGGGAACTGCTCGCAAGCTGCGCCCGTACTTCCTCTACCATATCATAGTCATACGGTCTAACCTTCCATTGAAAGCTATAATGGACAAGCCAGAGGCATCGGGAAGGTTGGTCAGGTGGATCATAGAGCTCAGTGAATTCGATGTTGAGTTTGAAGCCAGAACTGCAATCAAAGCCCAGGCTCTCGTTGATTTTATGCAAGAAATGACTGGCCCTCCTGGTGAGCCGAAGGAGTGGATAATTTTCACGGATGGCTCTGTCTGTAACCAGGGCTGTGGGGCTGGAATCGTCTTGATAGACCCAGCAGGTGTGTCCACTGAGTTTGCTGTACGCTTGAATCATGAATTTTCCAACAATGCTACTGAGTACGAGGCCCTCTTAAGAGGAATCCAAATGGCGAAAGACCTGGGCGCAGAGCAGGTGTGTGTCAAGGTGGACTCGCAGTTGGTTTGCAAGAAAATAAGTGGTGAATTTGAAACCAGGGAAGAAAACATGCAGAAATATCTGGCTAAGTTCAGAGAACTAGTTAGGGATATGAAGGGCTGCACGGTACTTCAGATTCCCCGGGAGGAGAATGATAGAGCTGATTATTTAGCGAGGATAGCTAGCTCGGCAATCGATTGTAAAGAAAGGACAATAATGTTGCTGAGGGTGGATGCAGAGTTTGGCGCAGAACAGATCTGTTCAGTAAATGAAATTGATGATTGGCGATCTCCTATCATGGCTTATTTAGGAAACGGAGAACTGCCGGAAGATAAAAAAGAAAGAGCTAAGGTAAAGGTCAGATCTGCTCGTTTTTGCTTGGTTAGAGGGGCTCTATTTCGGCGTGGGTTTGGAAGACCTCTGTTACGTTGCCTAAGAATGGAGGAAAGCGCCCATGTCCTCAGAGAAACCCACGAAGGCTGTTGTGTCAATCACATGGGGGCCAGGGCTCTAGCTAGTAAAATATTGAGAGCTGGTTACTTTTGGCCTTCGTTGAGAAAAAAAGCCGAGGTTTTCGTAAAAAAGTGTGAAAAATGTCAGAAGATGGCCCCTCTGATTCACCAGCCAACGGAAGAACTGTTGACAATGAGCTCCCCTTGCCCTTTCGCAAAATGGGGGATTGACCTGGTTGGTCCGTTCCCAATGGCCCCAGCCCAAAAAAGATTTTTAATTGTAGTCATAGACTATTTTAGCAAGTGGGTCGAGGCGGAAGCTCTGGCAAAGATAACGGAAGAGGCGGTGATGAGATTCATCTGGAAGAATATTGTCTGTCGTTTTAGCGTGCCAAGGGTGATGATATCGGACAGTGGTACCCAATTCATGGGAGCCAAAATTAAGGCTTGGTGTGCCAAGATGAAAATCCAACAACATTTCACGTCCGTGTACCATCCGCAAGCAAATGGTCAGGTCGAGGTAACTAATCGCATTCTTATCCAAGGGCTTAAGTCACGATTGGAAAGATCTGGGGGGAAATGGGTGAAAGAGCTGAATGCGACACTCTGGGCGTATCGCACAAACCCTAAGGAGAGCACGGGCGAAACCCCCTTTAGCCTTGTATATGGCATGGATGCTGTGGTTCCTGCAGAAATAAGCTTGGAAACTCACCGAGTGCAGAATTATAATCAAACCCAGAATGAAGTGCTGATCCAAGATGCTTTAGACTTAATCGAGGAGAAGAGAGATCAAGAAACGACGAGGATGGAACATGCGCGAGGACGGATCAAAGCAGCCTACAATAAAATAGTTCGAGAGAGAAGCTTCCAAGTGGGAGACCTGGTTCTTAAAAGAGCCGATCTGGGATGGGCCAAAGGAAAGTTAGATGCTGTGTGGCAAGGACCGCTACGGGTCGCCCAGGTTTATCCTCGTTTCACCAGATTAAAAATACGTGTGCATAACTTAATCCAGGATTGGCTACGGGCGAATGCCCTCGATTTTTTTTTACCTGACCTGATTGTCAGTTCAAGCCAGGATTGGCTAAGGACGGATGTCCTCGATTTTACCTGACCTGATTGTCAGTTCAAGCCAGGATTGGCTAAGGACGGATGTCCTTGATTTTACCTGACCTGACCTGATTGTCAGTTTAAGCCAGGATTGGCTAAGAACGGATGTCCTTGATTTTACCTGACCCGACTGTCAGTTTAAGCCAGGTTTGGCTAAGGACGGATGTCCTCGATTTTACCTGACTTGGTTTTCAGTTATAGCGAGGTTTGGCTAAGGACGGATGTCCTCGATTTTACCTGACCTGATTGTTAGTTTTAGTCAGGTTTGTCTAAGGACGGACGTCCTCGATTTTACCCGATCTGATTGACAGATAACACCAGATTAGGCTAGGGGTGAATACCCTCAATTTTTTCTTGAAATATTTATTGAAATATTTTAACTTGCCTGAACAGGTTCCCTAGGAAGACCTGTATTAGTGCCTGGCCTGATTGTCAGCTTAAGACTTGAGGAAAATAGCTCTGGATGATCGGATCCCAGATCAGATTCAGCTATATTCAGAATTTTAAGAAGATAAAACCAAAAACACAACCGCGTATTGTTTGAGCAAGAGAAATCGATCAAATAGATAAAAGTTCGAGAAAGACTCGAGCGTCCCATGTTTTTTTTGGCAAAAAACAGAAAGTGCATATGCAGAGGCAAGAACTCAAGATCAATTTTGCTGAATACATTAATCAAAAATACGCTTCCATTCCACCAAAAACTCGACAAGTACAAGAGCAGATTGCACACATCCTCCAAGGAGGCTGGCAATTTTCATTACAAATAGAGCTAATTATCGTATCTAAAAGCATGAATTTAAGAAACTATCACTAGGCAATTGAATCATACGAATCTAAAAACGAATAGTTAAACATAAATCGACTTGCATAAATAAACTAAATTAATCCAATACCCAATATTCAAGCATGAAACAATTAAACTAATTAAAACTAGAATTAACTAAGAAATTATCTAAATAATTAACTACGAAATTATCTAAGAGTTCAAAATACTTATTGAAACTAAGGAAAGCAATTAAAAAGCTCCAGCTATTCCGGAGTTTGAACGTTGATCTTGGTCGAAGATTGAGTTCTGCACTTTCTGTTTTTTGCCAAAAAAAACATGGGACGCTCGAGTCTTTCTCGAACTTTTATCTATTTGATCGATTTCTCTTGCTCAAACAATACGCGGTTGTGTTTTTGGTTTTATCTTCTTAAAATTCTGAATATAGCTGAATCTGATCTGGGATCCGATCATCCAGAGCTATTTTCCTCAAGTCTTAAGCTGACAATCAGGCCAGGGCACTAATACAGGTCTTCCTAGGGAACCTGTTCAGGCAAGTTAAAATATTTCAATAAATATTTCAAGAAAAAATTGAGGGTATTCACCCCTAGCCTAATCTGGTGTTATCTGACAATCAGATCGGGTAAAATCGAGGACGTCCGTCCTTAGACCAAACCTGACTAAAACTAACAATCAGGTCAGGTAAAATCGAGGACATCCGTCCTTAGCCAAACCTGGCTATAACTGAAAACCAAGTCAGGTAAATCGAGGACATCCGTCCTTAGGCCAAACCTGGCTTAAACTGACAGTCGGGTCAGGTAAAATCAAGGACATCCGTTCTTAGCCAATCCTGGCTTAAACTGACAATCAGGTCAGGTCAGGTAAAATCAAGGACATCCGTCCTTAGCCAATCCTGGCTTGAACTGACAATCAGGTCAGGTAAAAAAAATCGAGGGCATTCGCCCGTAGCCAATCCTGGATTAAGTTATGCACACGTATTTTTAATCTGGTGAAACGAGGATAAACCTGGGCGACCCGTAGCGGTCCTTGCCACACAGCATCTAACTTTCCTTTGGCCCGTCCCAGATCGGCTCTTTTAAGAACCAGGTCTCCCACTTGGAAGCGTCTCTCTCGAACTATTTTATTGTAGGCTGCTTTGATCCGTCCTCGCGCATGTTCCATCCTCACCGTTTCTTGATCTCTCTTCTCCTCGATTAAGTCTAAAGCATCTTGGATCAGCACTTCATTCTGGGTTTGATCATAATTCTGCACTCGGTGAGTTTCCAAGCTGATTTCTGCAGGAACCACAGCATCCATGCCATATACAAGGCTAAAGGGGGTTTCGCCCGTGCTCTCCTTAGGGTTTGTGCGATACGCCCAGAGTGTCGCACTCAGCTCTTCCACCCATTTCCCCCCAGATCTTTCCAATCGTGACTTAAGCCCTTGGACAAGAATGCGATTAGTCACCTCGACCTGACCATTCGCTTGCGGATGGTACACGGACGTGAAATGTTGTTGGATTTTCATCTTGGCACACCAAGCCTTGATTTTGGCTCCCATGAATTGGGTACCATTGTCTGATATCATCACCCTTGGCACGCAAAAACGACAGACAATATTCTTCCAGATGAATCCCATCACCGCCTCTTCCGTTATCTTTGCCAGAGCTTCCGCCTCGACCCACTTGCTAAAATAGTCTATGGACTACAATTAAAAATCTTTTTTGGGCTGGGGCCATCGGGAACGGACCAACCAGGTCAATCCCCCATTTTGCGAAAGGGCAAGGGGAGCTCATTGTCAACAGTTCTTCCGCTGGGCTGGTGAATCAGAGGGGCCATCTTCTGACATTTTTCACACTTTTTTACGAAAACCTCGGCTTCTCTTCTCAACGAAGGCCAAAAGTAACCAGCTCTCAATACTTTGCTAGCTAGAGCCCTGGCCCCCATGTGATTGCCACAACAGCCTTCGTGGATTTCTCTGAGGACATGGGCGCCTTCCTCCATGCTCAGGCAACGTAAACAGAGGTCTTCCAAACCCACGCCGAAATAGAGCCCTCTAACCAAGCAAAAACGAGCAGATCTGACCTTTACCTTAGCTCTTTCTTTTTTATCTTCCGGCAGTTCTCCGTTTCCTAAATAAGCCATGATAGGAGAGCGCCAATCATCAATTTCATTTACCGAACAGATCTGCTCTGCCGCCAAACTCTGCATCCGCCCTCAGCAACATTATTGTCCTTTCTTTACAATCTGTGGCCGAGCTAGCTATCCTCGCTAAATAATCAGCTCTATCATTCTCCTCCCGGGAATCTGAAGTACCGTGCAGCCCTTCATATCCCTAACCAGTTCTCTGAACTTAGCCAGATATTTCTGCATGTTCTCTTCCCTGGTTTTCAAATTCACCACTTATTTGCTTGCAAACCAACTGCGAATCCACCTTGACACACACCTGCTCTGCGCCCAGGTCTTTCGCCATTTGGATTCCTCTTAAGAGGGCCTCGTACTCAGTGGCATTGTTGGAAAATTCATGATTCAACGCGTACAGCAAACTCAGTGGACACACCTGCTGGGTCTATCAAGACGATTCCAGCCCCACAGCCCTGGTTACAGACAGAGCCATCCGTGAAAAATTATCCACTCCTTCAGCCTCACCAGGAGGGCCAGTCATTTCTTGCATAAAATCAACGAGAGCCTG
>BMAC01001344.1:17787-30879 GCA_014905375.1 Phtheirospermum japonicum
GTTCGAGAAAGACTCGAGCGTCCCATGTTTTTTTTTGGCAAAAAAGCAGAAAGTGCATATGCAGAGGCAAGAACTCAAGATCAATTTTGCTGAATACATTAATCAAAATACGCTTCCATTCCACCAAAAACTCGACAAAGTACAAGAGCCAGATTGCACACATCCTCCAAGGAGGCTGGCAATTTTCATTACAAAAAAAAAAAAAAAAAAGAAGAAGAAAAATATACGATTCATCTTGGGGGGGGGGGGGGGGGACCGCCGATCTGAGGCTAGAGCGCGGTGGACTCGCCAGAGCTCGGCTCCGTTTCGTGCAGACGGTGGCGGTACTTATCGAAACCGCTCGGTGAGAGAGTGAGCTTCACCGGAAGCGATGGTAAGACGGTTCACCGACTCAAAGCAAGTCAGCCTTCTCCCTCCTGCAACTGTCGGTTGACTTGCCGGAGCTCAGCCCATTCTCTCCTTGTAGTGAAAGTTTCTTTTGCCTTTTCTGTCAAGAAGGCGATAAAAATAGCTTACCTTTTCTCTGAGCATGACAAGCTTATCAGACAGTTTTGAAGTTTTCGACAACCAGAGAAATGTTTTTTCGCTTGGCGATATCAAGTTCTTGAAGAAGAGGGGGAAGAAGCCATTGCATAAAATTGAAAGAAAATAATGAACACAAGCACATATTTAAGGAATTAAAGGCGCGTGGAAAAGGAATCGTAAAGGTACTAGGGGTTTTCAGAAAATCAGGAAACCCTAGAAAACTCAAAAGCACAACGAGACAAAATATAAGAAGTGACTCAAAATTTTCTGCACCCCATTTTAATAAATTAATTTAAAAGCACGTCAGTTTGCTCGCAAGAGTACGAGGTAACTGTAGGGTGCTGAGTTTAACTCGAGTCGTATCTCTCGAGGAAACAACTGTTCGATCTTTCGGATGTTTTTCTCAATTACGAATAACATACATATACATTTGGGGTTTTGAATAGATTGAATTGATCATTACGAACTAGGCAGTAATTAAACTAAAGCTAACTAAACTAATTATTCTAAATTATCAACTAAGAGCAATAACTAAATTATCAATTAACGCTACGAAGATTTAGAGCTAATTATCGTATCTAAAAGCATGAATTTAAGAAACTATCACTAGGCAATTAAATCATACGAATCTAAAAACGAATAGTTAAACATAAATCGACTTGCATAAATAAACTAAATTAATCCAATACCCAATATTCAAGCATGAAACAATTAAACTAATTAAAACTAGAATTAACTAAGAAATTATCTAAATAATTAACTACGAAATTATCTAAGAGTTTCAAAATACTTATTGAAACTAAGGAAAGCAATTAAAAAGCTCCAGCTATTCCGGAGTTTGAACGTTGATCTTGGTCGAAGATTGAGTTCCGAATGCGAAATCGAAGTCTCGGACTAGTCGCTCTTCAATCCTTGATCTTCGTCTCCAAATCTTGTTATAAGATGTGGAATTATTGTTGTTGTACGCTAAAATACCCTAGGATATCGTCTCCCTGATGTCCCCCTCTCAAAATCCGAAATAATGAGGGTTTAAATAGATATTGCAAGTCTTGGCGCACAAGAAACCCTAAAATCCGAATTCTGGGCCGTCGCGTCGACGGTGCGTCGACTGACGCGTGCTGGTGATCGGCAGGACTCGGCAGACTTGGTCGGCAGTGCTCGGCAGGTCTGGTCAGTAGGTGTGCGCATCGGCTGGGCGGGTGCGTCGACATCGACGCTTCAGCAAGTAGCGTCGATAGTGCGTCGACATCGGTGCGTTGACATCGACACTTCAGCAGGTAGCGTCGACAGTGCGTCGACGCTGCGTCGATTGACGCGGAACATTGCTCGCGTCGACGGTCGCGTCAGTCGACGCGACTGAGCTTCTATCTCCATTTCTCGGTCTTTTGCTACTCATTTCGCCGGAAAGCTCGTTCTCCTATTCTTGAACATCGAACTTCGTCTTTACGCGCTGAACTCTTCCGGTTACTTAGCTGTAAGGTGAAAACAACGAAATATCACCTATTTGCATCAATTACGAATAAAATACGGTGAAATAAGTCAGAACTATAAAAATACGGAATTATGCTTAAATCGTCCGACTTATACCAAAAATAAATAGAAAAACGTACTAAAAAGCTAATAAAAACAAGGACCAAATCTACTCTAATCAACTACCCCACGCTTTATTGGTTTGTTCGTCCTCGAACAAACGATAAATTCAAAATATAACTAGAATGAAAATAAGTTCAAGCAAAGAGTCGTGCTGTGCTACATACGTAATTTTGAAAATATAGGTACAAGCCACGCAACGTCAAACACTTGACCATTATTACATTGTCGCTTCAAAATAAAATCATGCTTCCTCACGAAGGATAATATATATAAGTACGCTCAAAAGCACTCAAGTATTTTCTGCATGGGACGTGTATACACTCAAATCATACAATTACATGCACAATAAATAAGCACAGAAAATCAATCTCTTATCAATCGCAAATTAAGTGTGCTATCAAAACTAAGAATCAGAAAAGGTCTTCGCGGGTTGTAACGTAAGGCTCTTTGGACGGGTGTGGAATATATAAGTCGTGTGGATAATCGCTCACTCAACCTAATCTAATCGAGAAGCAAATTGCTTCACCTCGCTCAAAAATAAAAACCGCACTTAACTCTCTTAACGTAGCCTTTTAAATATAGGCTAGTTCCCAACTCGCAAACCGTAAACCGACCGAAAGCTCAAAACCACTTAATCACAACTCTTGCCTTCTAAACATTAGGCTTTCATAAAATAAACAATTCGACTCAGCCTTTATAAGCGCGTAGGCAATTAATCAACACTATCCTTTATCCTTCATCTTTCTTTTTATATATTCCCCCTTTTATTCTTTTTTATGGGGTATTAATTTTTTTTTCTTTCTTTTCTTTTTTTTTTTATTTTTTTTTCGGATGGTGGTCCTTAATTACAATAATAAATTCTAATAAAAATTTTCAAGACTCAAATAACCAATAAAAATATGAACTCCTACCCCACGCTTTTAATGGGTTGTAGGGGCATCAATCTTCTCGTCGATGATTTGGAGGCTTATCGAACATCTTCACTTGAAATGCCCGGTTTTCTTCGAAAAATTGGCTCCAATCGGGACTCGGGCCCAAAGTAGAACGGCGGGCTTGCTCCATATCCGCATCGCCATCGTCGTCGTCATCGTGTAGTCGAGACGAAGATCCTCCTCTATCGACGACCTCACTCGGGGTGCCGGTGCACGCGTAAGAGGTAATGAAGTGGTCCCGAGTGGGCTAAATCCGTTTTTGGACGGATCGAACCCGAAGTGACGGGCGAGGCCGGTAATGTATGGCGCAAATGAGAGAAGTGGCGACTTGCTTCCCGGAGTACCCTTGGTGACGTTATAGAGTCCAAGCAAGATTAGAGGGTACAACCGGACCGGACGTCCATCAATGAGGCATTGTAGAACATAAAGCTCGGCTTTGGTCGCGTAAGTGGCCTCATTCTTATAGAATAATGTGCCCGAGGATTTTGTAGGCAACGTAAAGGGCGTCGTATTGAATTTTCGAGCAAGGAAAACGCTTGCAATCGCCCGTATTTCCCCCGGTGATCATCCCCAAAAAGAGGCTAAATCGAAGCCTTGAACTCCAACCGGGTGGTCCCCTACGGTCGGGAAACCAAAAATGTGGCCAAAAATCTCCTCGTCTACACTAACGTCATTCCCTCCTAGTCGACAAGTGAACGTCTCGTCGTTCCGGATTGCCAAAGTGGAGAAAAACTCGAGCATAAGCTTCTCTAAAACCGGGAAGGTGCATTTGGGCGAAGTACCCACACCCAAGGCCATCTACATAACGTGAAAGTTCGGTGTGGTTTTTCGACCCATTCGAGGCCTCCTCCTCAAGTCCCTTGGACGTTCAAAGTTCTATGTGTAGCAAAACCCCATTTCCGAATGTTCTTGAACATGTCCCTTCCTTTTTGTCGAAAATCGGGAACGGTGCGCCGTATTTCCCCGAGATATCCTTACGTTTACCCGCTCGAGACATTATCACACAATACGAAATTGAACGGGGGTGATAAACCTTGAAAAATAAAACTTTTCGTTCTTTGGGGAATTTTGTCGAACACTTGGCGTGCGTGTTCAACCAACAAAATTTTTGCACAATTCTTGCACCAAAAACTTCCCAACACAACCAAACCACAAATAATATGTCCCCAAGAGAGTTTCAAGCGAAGTACCTCAACGATTTTCCGTAGAAACACAAGAGTTGCCCGGAATTGCCCGAGTTTGCTTCAAACCCACCTAGCTCGTTTTGGAGAATTGCCTTGTATGAAAGTTGGTTGATCAAATTTCTGGGCAATGGGTTGAATTCCTGGGTTTTTGATTGTTGGAGTGCTCGGAGATCTGAAAAAAACTAAGAACTTGTAAAGGAGTAAGAAAATCAAAATTTTCAAGTTAGAAAAGGAGGAAAAGTGAGAAGAGGGGCAAAAGGGCTGCTTTTAAAAGCAATTTCCGGGGTTTTCCGCGGGTCAACCGAATATGGGTCGGGTTGGTGAGTCAAAACCCGACTGAAAACACATTCTGGGCCGGTCCGCGGTCGCGTTGACTCTGCGTCGACGCCGCGTCAGTCTACGCGACAAAACGAGAATCTCCTGGTATCAGGCGTCGATGCTGCGTCGACGCCGCGTCAGAGAACAAATTCTCGGAACCTGGCGTCGACTCCGCGTTGACTGACGCGAGCATCCTCGGCGTCGACGTGGGCGGAATCCTTGGCGTCTTTTTCTTCGCTCGTTCGATCAATTCTCCTTGTCCGAGTTCTTCCATCTGTTCTAAACAAATAAAAACCAAAATAAAACAATAAATGAAATAAAAATAAAGTACAAAAGGATACAAAAAGCTCTGGTTGCCTCCCGAGAAGCGCAATGTTTAATGTCGCTTGCTCGATGCTATTTTGCTCGTTTAATTCAAAATGTATGGTGGATCTCCAAACTCCACCGAATTATGATCGTGACTCTCCTTCCATTCATCATGATAAGGCCTCAGTCTATGCTTGTGAACTTGAAAGGTTGATTTTCCGATCTCGTCATACAACGTGGCTACGCCGTACTCATTCAATTCTTTTATCGAAAATGGTCCGCTCCACGAAGCTCCAAAGTCATCTGGGTCATATTTACGCTCGTGATTATATAGCACTAATTYTCCAACCTCAAACTGCAAGTTTCTAACTTCCTTCGTGCGAGCCTCTTTCGATTTCTTCTTTTCCCTCGCCCAATCATCGTAATTTGCCTCGCTCTTGTTCGTTTGTCGTAAAAATTTAAATTTTTTATTGGGGTCGAGGGAATCGTAACTTGGGCGACTTATTGGTGGTTTATGCGGTCGTTCCACATCGAAATCATCTCCAAATTCTTCTATGATATCGCGCATGTCAAAATCTAGTAACTCGATCAAGTCTTCTCCACTTAAGTGCATATGATTTTCAAACTCGTCGTATTTCTTGCTTGAATCGACTCGTTTATCCCCTCCCTCGGTAGAAAATCCGGCGTCATCCCCATCGCTCAGTTTGTTCAAAGTCGCGATTTCTCGTAACTCATTTACGCATGAAGTAACGGGATCAACGAATGAATCATTCTCTTGCATGATGGGGGAGGGAGTGTTTTGAATATCACTTAAAGAAAACGTCACTGTTTCGCCCAAAACAGTCATGGTCATCCTCCCTTTGTGAACATCGATTAGCGTATAGGAAGTAGACATAAACGGGCATCCCAGTAAAATGGTATGCTCAGTACCTTCTGTTGGTACCTCGCCAACGTCCATAACCACAAAATCAACCGGAATTACGAGCTCTCCAACTTGCACTAAAACTCTTTAACTACTCCCAAGGGTCGTCGGGTCGAGCGATCGGCCAATTGTAGGCGCATGGTTGTCGGCTTTAGTGGTCCAAGATCAAATGCTTGATAAAGTGAATATGGCAGTAAATTTATCCCTGCTCCAAGATCTAACATTCCTATTGCTTTTTTTCCATTGGCCAACGAAATAGTGATGCAGAAACTTCCAGGATCGTGTTTCTTGGGTGGCAATGGCTTCTTAAAAATTGCGCTAACCTCCTTTGGTAATGGAATGTATTGATTTGTCGCCAAACGTCTCTCTCTCGAAGCAAGCTCCTTAAAGAATTTTACGTAGGCGGGCATCATTTTGATTACCTCCAAAAGTGGTAGGTTGATGTTGACATTCTTCAAGAGGTTGTAAAGCTCCATGAAACTCTTGTTTTCTTTCGCCGGGCGCAACCGGCTCGGAAAAGGAACAGCATCCTTAATTTGCGTCATCGATTGCTTCGGCAGTGATGCTTCGTCTTTGCCAAGGGTGTTGCTCGGAATCGTCCCTTGAATGGAACCATACACGTATCTATTGGAGGATTTATTTATCTTGTCTACTGGTTTAGGAACAAGTTCCTCATCTTGGTCCTCTATGCCATTGTCGATCTTCTTCCCACTGCGAAGGACGTGAACCGCCGATGCTTGCTCCGGTTGGATTGGTAGCTTGTCTTTCTCCTTATTTGACCTTGCAATGTCAGTTGCTATTTGTCCCATAGTTCTTTCCATCCTATCCATGTTTTTAGCTAGATCATGCACAATACCTGGAAAGATGGTCAATTCCGCTCACCTTTTTCGAGAGTTCATCAATCTTTGCGTTCACCTTCGTAAGCCCCTCTCTATTGCTAATCGTCTCGGCCACTTGATTTTGCTGCCAAACCAACAGCTGATCATTTGGTTGAGTCGCATTAGATGCCTTTCCTTGCGTATGAAAATTATTTTGTTGTGGCGGCACTGGTGGTGCTTGAGCATATTGTGGTGGTGGATATTGTGGATCAGGTGTCATATGATTTGGATTTCCAGGGCCCCACTTGAAAAGAGGAATATCACGTTGCGGTGTGTACTTCTTTTGATTAGAATAATTTTGGATCGCGTTAACATCCTCGTGTTGTTCAATGTTGTTTGGACACACATCCGCTGAATGCTGGGGTGATCCACACTGGTTACATGTTACGGCCATCCTTTGTGCATTGGCCTTGCTAGCTCGCTCGGCTTTCTAAGCAGCTAATTTCTCGTCAAAAATCTCCTCACATTTCGCCTTCACTAACTTGTCGTCATCTAAATCAGGATCAGGGATGGAAACCTCGTTAACCCTCATTTTACGAGGCCGAGAGTTAGTTTGTATAGACTTTTCGCTTTGCTTTTCCAACACCCGCCTCGCCCTGGTGGCTGTCAAATCTCCAAAATCTCCTCCCGCTGCTATCTCTACTTCTCGTTTCCCATGGTCCAATAAACCATCGAAGAAAAACTGGTTAGTTATCTCCGGAGAATAGTTGTGGTGGGGGTAAGCTTGTAAAAGCGTCTTGTAACGCTCCCACGTTTCATGAAATAGCTCTCCATCCAACTGTTCAAAGGTAGCAATTTGCCTCTGAAGATGCCCCGTAGTTTGGGCCGAATAGTATCGATTTAAGAATTTCTCGCTGATCATATCCCAATCAGTCAACGAGCCAGGCTCTAGTGATAGTAGCCATGACTTCGCCTTGTCCTTCAAGATGTACGGGAAACAAATCATTTGTACTTCCTCTTGGTGAAGGACATGAACTACAAATCGCCCCACTTTATCAACAAAGTAATTTAAAAATGCCAAGGGGTCCTCATGGACGTTTCCGTGAAAAGTTGGGAGTAAGTTAAGTTGATGTGGTTTGATTTCGACTACCCTTGCAGTAGGTCCAAGAACAATGGAGGACCTAAAGGGCACAACCTTTGGACGTGCTAAATCGCACTGTCTTGGTGCTCGATCTCCCCTTGGTTCCCTTACTCGGTCATCAGCTCGTTCGTACTGGTCATCATGCACGTGATGGTGCTCGCGCTCGTATCTCCTTCCGAAATTGATTTGCTCGTAACCATGATCTTGATTTTCCAACCACTCGTTCACGTGCCTTTGATTGTTAACATATGAGTTTCGCTGCAAAACATCCTCATTCCTAAATGCCATGTTCTCGATGTTGTGTTGACGCATGATATTGTTGTTCATCTCTTCGTTTTGCCTCAAATTCTCCATGTTGAGAGGGTGATTGACTATGTTGTGCTGCTGGTTAACTCCTTCGTTTCTCTCTTCGTCTCGTCTAGTAGAGTGTGACTTGTTTGGTTCACTACCATACCCAGCTCGAATGGGGCGTGGTGGTGATCTCGGTGGTGAATTGCCGTTTCGAACCGAATGTGATCCTAACATAATGTCGGGAACTTGATCGCAAGCAAAATCAGTTGCTGTCGAGGAATTATCCTCGGGAATAAGAACAGGTCTTGGTCTTGGAATATTGGAATGGTGAATGTTGTCAATGAATGGTACAAGGTCGCCTTGAAGTGATCGCCTTCCTTGCATAAACTCAACAACACGTCAACGTACCAAATGGCAAAAACCAAGCGCGAAATATAAATAAAAATGAAAATAAAAAGAAATTAAAGAATCAAAAAGAAAACAAAATGAAAAACATCTTAAATTCCTACTCGTTGCTTCCCCGGCAACGGCGCCAAATTTTTGACTCAAACTTTTGTGCACCCCGTTTTAATAAATTAATTTAAAAGCACGTCAGTTTGCTCGCAAGTGACTCAAACTTTTGTGCACCCCTTTTTAATAAATTAATTTAAAACACGTCAGTTTGCTCGCAAGTGTACAAGGTAACTGTAGGGTGATGAGTTTGACTCGAGTCGTATCTCTCGAGGAAACAACTGTTCGGTCTTTTCGATGTTTTTCTCAAATAAATTAAAATACATATACGTTTGGGGTTTTAAAAGAGATTGAATTGATCATTATGAAATAAAGCAATAATTAAACTAAAACAAATTAAACTAATTACTCTAACAAGATTATCAACTACGAGCAATAATTTAACTACTTGAACTCAAGAACTAAGAATAGCAACTAATCTAAAGCATAAATATAATAACCACCATCCGAAAATCGCATCATACGAATCTAAGATTAACGAATAACCAAGCATGAATTGATCGCATAAATAAACTAGATTAACCAATGTCCAATAACAAGCATAAACGATTAAGCTAATTAAACTAGTTCTAGCATTAACTAAGAATTAAACTAGAAATTAACTACTAAATTAAATAAGAGTTTAGAGTACTTATTCGAACTACTAAAAGCAGTAAAAGCTCCAGCTATTCCAGAGGTTGAACGTTGATCTTGGGCGAAGAATGAATCCCGAACTCGAATTCGACGTTTTGGACGCGTTGTTCTTTGATCCTTGATCTCCGTCTTCAAATCTCGTAATGAGATGTGGGATTATGTGTATTATCAACTCAAATACCCTAGGGGCTCGTGTGTTCTCTTTAAAATCCGAAATATAGAGGGTTTTTATAGATTTTGAATGACTTGGCGCATAAGAAACCCTAAAATCCGAATTCTGGGCCGTCGCGTCGACGGTGCATCGACGTAGCATCGAATGACGCGTGCTGGCGCTCGGCGGGACTCGGCAGACTTGGTCGGCAGGTGTGCGCGTCGGCTGGGCAGGTGCGTCGATGGTGTGCGTCGACATCGACGCTTCAGCAGCTAGCGTCGACGTTGCGTCGACAGTGGTGCGTCGACATCGACGCTTCAGCAACGTAGCGTCGACGGAGCGTCGACTGACGCGGTCATGACTCGCTGACATGGCTCGCGTCGACGGTGCGTCGACGGTCGCGTCAGTCGACGCGACTGCACGTCTGTCTCCAATTCTCGATCTTTTGCTACTCGTTTCACCAGAAAGCTTGTTCTTCACTTCTTGAACATCGAACCTCGTCTATTACGCGTTAAACTCTTCCGGTTACTTAGCTGTAAGGTGAAAAACAACGAAATATCACCTACTTGCATCAATTACGATCAAAATGCGGTAAAATAAGCTGGAATTATAAAAATACGAGATTCAGCTTAAATCGTCCAACTTATACCAAAAAAAAATATAAAAACGAACTAAAAAGCTAATAAAAATAAGGACAAATCTACTCTAATCAACTACCCCACGCTTTATTGGTTTGTTCATCCTCGAACAAACGATAATTTCAAAATATAACTAGAATGAAAATCAGTTCAAGCAAAGAGTCGTGCTATGCTACATACATAATTTTGAAAATATAGGTACAAGTCACGCAACGTCAAACACTTGACCATTATTACATTGTCGCTTCAAAATAAAATCATGCTTCCTCACGAAGGATAATATATATAAGTACGCTCAAAAGCACTCAAGTATTTTCTGCATGGGACGTGTATACACTCAAATCATACAATTACATGCACAATAAATAAGCACAGAAAATCAATCTCTTTTCAATCGCGAATTAAGTGTGCTGTCTAAACTAAGAATCGGTAAAGGTCTTCGCGGGTTGTAATGTAAGGCTCTTTGGACGGGTATGGAATATATAAGTCGTGTGGCTAGATAACTCACCCAACCTAATCTAATCAAGAAGCAAATTGCTTCACCTCGCTCAAAAATAAAAACCTCACTTAACTCTCATAACGTAGCCTTTCAAACATAGGCTATTCCTCAACTCAAAAACTCGTAAACCGACTGAAAGCTCAAACCACTTAAGCACAATTGAAGCTTATAACATGCTTCTTACACAACTCTTGCCTTCTAAACATTAGGCTTCATAAAATAAACAATTAGACTCAAGCCTTTACAAGCGCGTAGGCAATTAATCAACACTATCCACTATCCTATTATTTTTTTTATTTCCCCTTTTATTTTTTTATTTTTTTTTTAATTTTTATGGGGTATTATTCTTTTTTCTTTTTCTTTTTGGATGGTGGTCCTAGATTACAAAAACTCATAAGATCATAAATTCCTAATCAAGATTTCCAAGACTCAAATAACCAATAAAAATACGAACTCCTACCCCATGCTTTTAATGGGTTGTAGGGGTCGTCTCAACAGCACTCAAGGCTATACGCATGGATATTTGGCTATGATTGGCTCATTCGGAATTTATAGTGGTTAAAATTTATGAATATGGCCGGAATAGGGTTTTTTATGTGCCTTAACTTCACGTTCAAAATCGACTACACACAGCGGTATCAAAGAGATATTAAGACTGAAACTTATTCAAGCACATGCAATGATGATAATCACTCAGGCTACTCGCTGGCTTTTTGCATGAAAAATTTTGAATTGACGCTGCTTTTAAGGTTTTGTGAAATCGATTGCGTCCAAGTACCTTTTTACAACATATAAATAATTTTGAAAAATTTATGCACTTATGCACGCTCAAAGACGAAAACAAATAATCATACATAGTCAACTTCGACAGGCAAGCCATATAAATACAAATAAGCGTAGAAATAGCGATCAATCACATCAAAAATATGCATTTCAAAACAAAAGACATTAAATTGCACTAAGCATACTCAACCACCCCCCTCCCTAAAAACATGGCAATCTCCTGATTGTCATAAATATTAAAGAAAATAAGAGTAGGGGAGATAAGAAAACATCCCTGAAAATTCGATGGCCGAGTCTCTCTAAAAACGCATGTGCAATTATCCTTCGTCTTAGATCGCGTGACTAGATTGTCCCGAACAAACCTATAAACAAAAACAAAAACAAACAAACAAAACATGATTGTGATCAATTGCGACGCGCAAGTGCCCGGTGGCACGTCTTTTTTTGATTTGAAACGGCCGGATTGCGGCCAACATCGTAAATGGTTGGGTTGCAGCTCATCAAAATGTTTCCGGGCTGCGGCTAACTTGGGTCGGATTGCGACCTCGATCGATGAAATCATCGTAATCCATGATTGTTGTGTTAAGCGGTAGGTTCAGTGGTTGATCGTCATCATTAACGCCTCGAGTGGAACTAGCGGTAAGGCCTTGCGGTAGCGAGCTTCCGYTATATAACYGTTRTCYAGAATAAGCGATTTATCATATTTTCTGCACATCAACACACACATAAACGTACCACGACAATTGACACGATATAAAAAGACAAAAATAAATAAAGAGAATAAAACAAAAACTAACCAACGCTTGTCTTTTCGATGTTTTTCTCAAATAAAGTAAAATACATATACATTTGGGGTTTTAAAAGAGATTGAATTGATCATTATGAACTAAAGCAATAATTAAACTAAAACTAATTAAACTAATTACTCTAACAAGATTATCAACTACGAGCAATAATTTAACTACTTGAACTCAATAACTAAGAATAGCAACTAATCTAAAGCATAAATATAATAACCACCATCCGACAATCGCATCATACGAATCTAATATTAACGAATAACCAAGCATGAATTGATCGCATAAATAAA
The DNA here is from genome assembly GCA_014905375.1 of Phtheirospermum japonicum. NCBI lineage: Eukaryota > Viridiplantae > Streptophyta > Magnoliopsida > Lamiales > Orobanchaceae > Phtheirospermum > Phtheirospermum japonicum. The sequence goes on from BMAC01001344.1 coordinate 30,122, forward strand.
CTAGATTAACCAATGTCCAATAACAAGCATAAACGATTAAGCTAATTAAACTAGTTCTAGCATTAACTAAGAATTAAACTAGAAAATTAACTAAGAGTTTAGAGTACTTATTCGAACTACTAAAAGCACTAAAAGCTCCAGCTATTCCAGAGGTTGAACGTTGATCTTGGGCGAAGAATGAATCCCGAACTCGAATTCGACGTTTTGGACGCGTTGTTCTTCGATCCTTGATCTCCGTCTTCAAATCTCGTAATGAGATGTGGAATTATGTGTATTATCAGCTCAAATACCCTAGGGGGTCGTGTGTTCTCTTTAAAATCCGAAATATAGAGGGTTTTTATAGATTTTGCATGACTTGGCGCATAAGAAACCCTAAAATCCGAATTCTGGGCCGTCGCGTCGACGGTGCGTCGACGTAGCGTCGACTGACGCGTGCTGGCGCTCGGCGGGACTCGGCAGACTTAGTCGGCAGGTGTGCGCGTCGGCTGGGCAGGTGCGTCGATGGTGTGCGTCGACATCGATGCTTCAGCAGCTAGCGTCGACGTTGCATCGACCTTGGTGCGTCGGCATCGACGCCTCAGAACGTAGCGTCGATGTTGCGTCGACGGAGCGTCGACTGACGCGGTCATGACTCGCTGGCATGGCTCGCGTCGACGGTGCATCGACGGTCGCGTCAGTCGACACGACTGCACGTCTGTCTCCAATTCTCGGTCTTTTGCTACTCGTTTCACCAGAAAGCTTGTTCTTCACTTCTCGAA
>BMAC01001344.1:32080-66857 GCA_014905375.1 Phtheirospermum japonicum
AACAATACATCAACGTACCAAATGGCAAAGACCAAGTAAAAATAAAAATAAACTAATAAATCAAAAAGAAAATAAAATGAAAAACATCTTTAATTCCTACTCGTTGCTTCCCCGGCAACGGCGCCAAATTTTTGACTCAAACTTTTGTACACCCCTTTTTAATAAATTAATTTAAAAACTTTTTTCACTGTAAGGTGATGAGTTTTGACTCGAGTCGTATCTCTCGAGGAAACAACTGTTCGGTCTTTTCGATGTTTTTCTCAATTAAGAATAACATACATATACATTTGGGGTTTTAAAAGAGATTGAATTGATCATTATGAACTAAAGCAATAATTAAACTAAAACTAATTAAACTAATTACTCTAACTAGATTATCAACTACGAGCAATAATTTAACTACTTGAACTCAATAACTAAGAATAGCAACTAATCTAAAGCATAAATATAATAACCACCATCCAGACAATCGCATCATACGAATCTAAGATTAACGAATAACCAAGCATGAATTGATCGCATAAATAAACTAGAATTAACCAATATCCAATAACAAGCATAAACGATTAAGCTAATTAAACTAGTTCTAGCATTAACTAAGAATTAAACTAGAATAATACTAATTAACTAAGAGTTTAGAGTACTTATTCGAACTACTAAAAGCAATAAAAACTCCAGCTATTCCAGAGGTTGAACGTTGATCTTGGGCGAAGAATGAATCCCGAACTCGAATTCGACGTTTTGGACGCGTTGTTCTTCGATCCTTGATCTCCGTCTTCAAATCTCGTAATGAGATGTGGAATTATGTGTATTATCAGCTCAAATACCCTAGGGGTCGTGTGTTCTCTTTAAAATCCGAAATATAGAGGGTTTTTATAGATTTTGCATGACTTGGCGCATAAGAAACCCTAAAATCCGAATTCTGGGCCGTCGCGTCGACGGTGCGTCGACGTAGCGTCGACTGACGCGTGCTGGCGCTCGGCGGGACTCGGCAGACTTAGTCGGCAGGTGTGCGCGTCGGCTGGGCAGGTGCGTCGATGGTGTGCGTCGACATCGATGCTTCAGCAGCTAGCGTCGACGTTGCATCGACCTTGGTGCGTCGACATCGACGCCTCAGAACGTAGCGTCGATGTTGCGTCGACGGAGCGTCGACTGACGCGGTCATGACTCGCTGGCATGGGTTGCCTCCCAAGAAGCGCAACATTTAAGGCTCGCGTCGACGGTGCATCGACGGTCGCGTCAGTCGACACGACTGCACGTCTGTCTCCAATTCTCGGTCTTTTGCTACTCGTTTCACCAGAAAGCTTGTTCTTCACTTCTCGAACATCGAACCTCGTCTATTACGCGTTAAACTCTTCCGGTTACTTAGATGTAAGGTGAAAAACAATGAAATATCACCTACTTGCATCAATTACGATCAAAATGTGGTAAAATAAGCTGGAATTATAAAAATACAAGATTCAGCTTAAATCGTCCAACTTATACCAAAAACAAATATAAAAACGAACTAAAAAGCTAATAAAAATAAGGATAAATCTACTCTAATCAGCAAGAGTACGAGGTAACTGTAGGGTGATGAGTTTGACTTGAGTCGTATCTCTTGAGGAAACAATTGTTCGGTCTTTCGGATGTTTTTCTCAATTACGAATAACATAAATATACATTTGGGGTTTTGAATAGATTGATTTGATCATTACGAACTAGGCAGTAATTAAACTAAAGCTAACTAAACTAATTATTCTAAATTATCAACTAAGAGCAATAACTAAATTATCAATTAACGCTACAAAGATTTAGAGCTAATTATCATATCTAAGAGCAATGACTAAATTATCAATTAACGCTACGAAGATTTAGAGCTAATTATCGTATCTAAAAGCATGAATTTAAGAAACTATCACTAGGCAATTGAATCATACGAATCTAAGAACGAATAATTAAACATAAATCGACTTGCATAAATAAAATAAATTAATCCAATACCCAATATTCAAGCATGAAACAATTAAACTAATTAAAACTAGAATTAACTAAGAAATTATCTAAATAATTAACTACGAAATTATCTAAGAGTTCAGAATACTTATTGAAACTAAGGAAAGCAATGAAAAAGCTCCAGCTATTCCGGAGTTTGAACGTTGATCTTGGTCGAAGATTGAGTTCCGAATGCGAAATCGAAGTCTCGGACTAGTCGCTCTTCAATCCTTGATCTTCGTCTCCAAATCTTGTTATAAGATGTGGAATTATTGTTGTTGTACGCTAAAATACCCTAGGATATCGTCTCCCTGGTGTCACCCTCTCAAAATCCGAAATAATGAGGGTTTAAATAGATATTGCAAGTCTTGGCGCACAAGAAACCCTAAAATCCGAATTCTGGGCCGTCGCCTCGACGGTGCGTCGATGTAACGTTGACTGACGCGCGATGTTGATCGGCAGGACTCGGTAGACTTGGTCGGCAGCGCTCGGCAGGTCTGGTCAGTAGGTGTGCGCGTCGGCTGGGCGGGTGCGTCGACATCGACGCTTCAGCAAGTAGCGTCGACAGTGCGTCGACATCGACGCTTCAGCAGGTAGCATCGACAGTGCGTCGACGCTACGTCGATTGACGCGGAACATGGCTCGCGTCGACGGTCGTGTCAGTCGACGCGACTGAGCTTCTATCTCCGTTTCTCTATCTTTTGCTACTCGTTTCGCCGGAAAGCTCGTTCTCCTATTCTTGAACATCGAACTTCGTCTATTACGCGCTGAACTCTTCCGTTTACTTAGCTGTAAGGTGAAAACAACGAAATATCACCTATTTGCATCAATTATGAATAAAATATGGTAAAATAAGTCAGAACTATAAAAATACGGAATTATGCTTAAATCGTCCGACTTATACCAAAAACAAATAGAAAAACGTACTAAAAAGCTAATAAAAACAAGGACAAATCTACTTTAATCAAGAAGTTATCATTTATCCAAAAGCGTGCAATACAAATTTCAAGATAAATCAGACCAGCCACACAGGCAACAACATCAGGTCTGTTTCACATACAAAAAAAGGCATAGAAAGCTAAGGCTCTGCATCCAGCTCTGCGGCTAGCTGTTCCACAGCATCTTCAGCCAAGGCGCCAGGGGACGCTCCTCCCGGCAGCTCACCCAGACCAGCGCAGGTTGGGGATGGAGAAGAGTCAGGGACAGCCAAGGTGAGATCCTGGTCTGGATGAGACACAGCAGGCGGAGGAGAGCGAAAGAGAGAAAGGATGTGCTCGGCAAACTCCGTAGCCTCAGCAAGATGCAAACGGTCTTGCTCATTGGCATAAAAAAAAGAGGCAGGCTCATGAGGAGTTTTCAGTGGAAGATCCCGATTAAAGATAGCGTTGGGATCGGCCACATTGGCTGCGCTCCACTTAGCTTGCTCGTCTAGAGCAAAATAGTAATAGTTCATGGCCTCGGGGACAAGCAGGGAGTAGAGCTCTTTGGACCCCAAGAAATCTCTCTTAACCTCCTCTCTAGACAATTGGATTAACTTGAGGCCCTCTTCGGAGCCTAGAAATTCCATCTTCCACTCCGCCTTGGCTTTGATCAAGGCCTCATCTGCTAGACTGCGAGCCTCAGCCAGGGTTTCATCCCTTGCTTCAGCACGAGCGGTCTCAATCATCTTCGCCTGTGCCTTGCTCATCTTTGCAGTTTTGTCCTTTGCTTTCTTGAGCTTCTCCCTCAGCTCTCTTAGCTCTTCCTCTTGCCTTTTCAGCTGCACTCCTCTCTCCTTAGCAAGAGTCCTGATGCGCTCCATCTTCACAACAACCTCCTAGTTCTCCTTAACCACATCAAATTGGATCAGCGATCTGGTGATGCGAGAGGCCAGAAGGGCCTTTTTGGCGGAAGCCTAATCAATAAAAACAAATAGAAATTAGCACAAGAGCAAATGATATGCCATGGGTATGAAAAACAAGAAATTTACCCGTGCTTCGTCCTGGCACCATGACTCCAGTAGCTGACGATCTGTCATTTTTTTCAAGTCTGGTTGGTCCGCTGGCAGCATTTGTCGGAGCACGTATTGGATGGCAGTCTCCCCCGAGCAGATGGCGATTGAATTAATCGGAGGTGGACCGCTGCGAGTAATGGGGGGAGGGGCAACGTGAGCTGAGGAGATGACGAGAGCACGATTGCTAGAGGTTGTGCGTGGCCTCTTGGAAAGAGGAAGTGTATCTTCCTCCGAGTCGGAAGAAGGGGTCTGGTAAGAGCAGGTCGAGGAGGCAGTTGGGCAGGATTAGAGATGACTTCTGGAAGGGAATCTGGGGCGGGTTTAGAAGAAGAAGGTCCCGCTCCATGCTCGACAGTCCTGGAGGTTCCGCTCGCTCTCCTCTTGGCCGCCTCAATCATTTCGTGCATCATCTTGGCTGAAAGCAAAAGAAAATGGGGTTAAGGGTAAAATAAACAAGCAAAACAAACCCAGAAGGAGAGAAACTATACCGATCTCTTTGGTTAAAGGGGCTGTTTCTGACCAATCGTTAAAAAAATCCAAAACAAAGGGAAGGAGAAGGTCAGTCACATGGAGAGGATTCTCATTTAAAGTAGATATAATCTTTTTTATATGGGCAGACCTGTTGGTGGAAGACAGGGGGGATACGAAGGTAATCCTTCAATGGGCTTAGGATTAAAACCCAGTCCTCACTACAATAAACAAAGAAGAATCTCTTCCTCCAATACTTGTCGTAAGTAGGAAGTTTAAACAAAAAGTGAACTCCAGGTCAGGCTGTCAAGTAAAAACAACCTGGAAAAGAGCTCTTCGCTTGGAAGAGCTGGAAGAAGGTGTGAGCAGAAGGGTCTAGACCAGCATGACGCATGGCTAGACTGTAACAGACCATGATGCGAAAGGAATTAGGGATAAATTGAAAAATGGGTATCTGGTATATTTTGGCTATTTCTATCATTAACGGGTGTACGAGAAGGCGTAGACCTGCTTGAAACTGGTCTTGGTAAAAGGTTAACCATCCGGCCGGCGATTGACAGGCTAATATACCTGCCGGAGGGCAATAGATGTCATAAGGATCGGAGATTTTATGTCTATGACGAATTTCCTCCAGAGGAAGAGGAGATGGCAGCCACCGCCGCGGATGCCTAAGAAGAAAGGGATAAAGAATCGGAGTCCACCGTGGGGGCGCTAGATGGGGTAGGAGAAGAATCTCTCGCCATCACAGGAGGGTCCGATAGTGAAGAGGAAGATAGTACCGCCGCCGCCGGAGTAACGAACGGCGGAGAAGTATTAGTAGGGGGAGCGTTAGAAGACGACGCCATTTTAGGAAAATTAAAAAGAGATCAGGGGCTAAGAGAGGTACCTGGTTTGTAAAAGATTGCCGGAAAGATCACACTGAGAAACTTGAACCGGGGAAGATCGCCAAAAAATTCCAAGAGAAAAAGGAAAAGGATGCTTGAAAGATTTGGAGAAGTGAGAAATGCAAGGTGAGAATTCAGCGAGAATAAAAGGAAACAAGATAAATTCGAAAAGCGGAAATCGATAAAGGCGGGATTTGATGGGATCCTCGCATTTAATGTTGGCAGAGGAACAGTACCCTAGGCGGTGAGCTGGAGCGTCAACCGTCCTAGAGTAGGGCTAACGTGGCAGTACTTGGGAATGCGTGAAAATATGGTAACTGCTTTGGGAAATGAACCGACACCACTAGCGCTTATAATTAGGCCTGGTTGTCAGGCGGATTTCTTGGGATCCGTGCAAAGTACGAGGAGTAATAAATGTGTGGGACCTTATTTATTGCGGACACCTCGAGGGTATAACAGCTCTACCCCAATACCTGTAGGGGGAGGAGTTGATGGGGCAATAGATCGGTTAGACCTGATTTGGGGTAGATCTGATCTGAAGATCTGGAGTAACGGGAATAAAAAAGGACACAATAAGACCAGCTTGGCCTCAGCGAAGGTCTGGCTAGGCCTCTTGGGAAAACAGGACACCAGGAAAAGATGAGCGCAGCTCTGGATCTCTCCTGAGCAGATGAAAGCACTTTACCAGGAAAGCCTTGACTGGAATCAAGCCCGGTATGGATACTAAGGTAACACAGAGGAAAGATAAAAGGAAGACCTGGAACAGGGAAGACCTGTTTTCCGAATAGAGAGACAAGTGGGACCACTTGTCAGAATTGGTTGCGTAACGGGCCATGATTCGCGGCAGGTGCTCCTGAGATCCCGGCTGGGGTCCCCACTAGGAGAAACTATAAGTATCTCAGCCCCAAGGCTGAGGAAGGGATGTCACTCTCTTGAACATCCCTTCTTTGATTTCTGGAAAAACACCTCAAACGCCTACTGACTTAAGTATCGGAGAGGTTTCCGCCGAAAAACAACCGGTGGTCCTTTCTAACTTGTGTTTGTGGTGTAGGTTCAGGAAGCTCTTGGTTTTCTCAAGTGTTATTCCGGTAGTTCACTTTTTGGGCTGAAACAATAGATCTTATGTTTGAAGATAGTCCAGAAAGGTTTTTGCAGAGCTTCAAACACTAATATATCGGATTTCCTTTTTCTTTCTTTTTTTTTTTTTTGCAGTTCTTTTAGGATAGTTATATAAGTTTTTGCAGACTTAATAAGATAATCCATAAATTAATTACATGCGATGTGGTGTATTTTTTTTCATTCCATATGTATCTATACCAAAATTTAGTGCATATACATGTATACTTTTTTTTTTCATTTCATATGTATTTATACCAAAATTTAGTGCATATACATGTATACATTTATACATTTACCTGTTTTATTCATTAGCAATCATTACTTATACATTTCCTATTTTTAAGTCAATCAATAAGCCTTTTAAATAGGACATGATATACTTATCATAAATCATCATTAATAAGTTTTCAAATGAAATGTTTTTCACATTCAGCTTTTTTGTTCTTTTATATACAAAGATTTCTTTTCATATAACATAATTAATATGAGTTCTTATTTTTTCCTACCTTCAATTAATGTAAGAGATTAATAAGGGATATACGTCTGTTATTTTTAAGTCAATCAATAAGACTTTTAAATAAGACATGATATACTTATCAAGAATCATCATTAATTAGTTTTCAAACGAAAGTGTTTTTCACATTCTACTTTTATGTTCTTTTGTATGCAATGGTTTCTTTTCATTATAACATAATTAATATGTTTTCAGAATATATTGACTTAGTGAATTATTCTTATCTAATGTATTTATATTTTTATATCGAATAAATTATATTTATTTATACCAAATCATATCTACCAAATATAGGTTGAAAATAATATTTTATTTATTAAAAGAAAATAATCCAAATATATAATATTCGGTGAATATATTCGTATTAAAACTCCCGGATATAATCCATGATATATATTGTATATCATTATATATAATCAGTAGAAACTGTATATATTGGTCACAATAAGATTACAATGAAAATAACAACAAATAATATATCATTACAACATATATATATATGTTTACTAATATATATATATATATATATATATATATATATATATATATATATATATATATATATATATATATATATATATATATATATATGCATATTCGTTAATTTTTTCATTTTCTATTTATATATGTATTATCAATAATAAATTTAAATATATCAGTTTAAATCAATTACGTAGTGTTGTCCTTATGTGGATTAGATGTTATTATATTTTCATTGTATCATCAAAAATCCTTATAAATCTTATAAATAAGTATGAAAATATATTCAATTAATATTCCTCCTATATCAATTCGCAGATTGTGCTCTTAACTAAAAGGATTCTAATTTATATGATTATATATAATTATATGATTCTGATTAATTTTATATTCAAAATTAGTAATTAAAATAAATTGCGATATATATAATTATATATAATTATATATAATTCTTATATGATAATATCCATTATATCCATAATTAATATACCTATCCATAATTAGACTCTAAGTCTAATATTGTATACGTAATTATGAAAAACAAGACAATTACAGAAAATATATATGTCGTAATTAACTTTCTTAATTATGATGCCAAATTGAAAGGAAAATTGCGGTCCTTTTGTTATGTCATAAAAAAGGATCAAGCATAAAGATTGTTAAATTTATTGTTTGATGCCAAAGTAAATCTTTTTTCTATTTATTAAAAAGATATTTCTTATTTTGTACGTAATATTGTCTTATATGATAATACCCATTATATCCATAATTAATATAACTATCCATAATTAGACACTAAGTCTAATATTATATATGTAATAAAGAAAAATGGGACAGTTACAGAAAATATATATGTTGTAATTAACTTTCTTAATTATGATGCCAAAATAAAAGGAAAATTATGGTCCTTTTGTTATGCCATAAAAAAGGATCAAGTATAATAATCTCATTGTACGTAAAGAATGTTAAATTTATTGTTTGATGCCAAAGTAATTTTTTTTTTTATATTTATTAAAGAGATATTCCTTATTTTGTACGTAATAATATATTATATGATAATACCCATTATATCAATAATTAATATACCTTCAAGATTTTTGGCTTATTGAAATAGTTAATACAATAAGTCAAACTAATCTTTTTAACATTGTTGATATATAGAATATTTTTAAATCGATTATTTTAAAGATTTTATTTTCTACGAATATATAAATAACCAAACATACCAAATATACTAATAAACATATCTTTAGTAATAATCAATTATATCTATTACTCATCATAATTGATTGTCATAACTAAAATCAAGGATAACATATTTTGGGTTTATTACACACATAATGACTGCCAAATAAAAGCATCTATTTTTGTACGAAACAATAAAAAAAATCTACAAATACAAAAAATAAAGTATTTACAGATGACTCTGAGAATTGCAAAAGATCGATTCTTAAAATTTATGTATTTTTAATATATACATATTCGCCTATTTGTTAATATTGTTGACACCATATATTTATATACAATTTAACATTTATTCTTTTATTTTATTTTATAATTATTTATTTCGTTCTGCCCGCGTAATACGCGGGTGACTACACTAGTTCATTAATAATCTTAGTTACATACTTAAAAATATTCAAAAAGCATCACATTTTAAACCCGTGTTTAATATATATTTTATTAATTATTATTATTAAATCATTTTATATATTAATRTTTAGAATAAATTCGTTAATAATTATTAGTTACACACTTTGAGATATTCTAAAGATGTCATACTCTCAACCCGTGTCGTTTTGTACTGGTGTCTAATCAATGTTTATTAATTATTAGTATATAATTTAATATTTCTATGCTTAGATTGAATACATTACTAATATTTAGTTACATACTTAGATTATTACAAATAACTCATTTTTTTACATATATAGAATATTTGAAACCTCAAAAATAAAATTATTTTAAATTTTATCATCAATAAAATTTATTTAATTATTTTCATAATAAAGTTTTTTTGTAATTTATCTTTTAATTAAATTAACTAATTTAGATCTTATATACTAATTACATATGACTTATTTATTTTATATTATGAGAATCAAATGAAAGTATTGAATAAGGAAAAAAAAACATAATAAAAGAATTAGATTAGGTAAGTTACAATAAAAATAAAAGTATTAAAATAGGTAAATATTAGGCTCGGATGACATGTAAGCAAACGAAGCACCATAATTTTTTATTTGTTAAACGAAGCATACGCATAGGTTAAGAGGAATTTGCATTAATATATATGAGTGATTATTATTGGGGTTTATTATAATATAATAAGATAAATAGTATATTATTAGATTATGTTTCTTATTTTTTCAGTTTCATATTATTAGGATTTTATATTAGGTTGTTTAATTAATTATATTATTGAATTATGAAAAGGTAAGTAGTATGTTATTAGGACAATAAATCTTACTTTTTATAATTTATTAGGACTCATATTTATTAAGCTATTTATTTTAGATTGTTTTATTAAATATATTATTGGGTTAGTATAATATGATAAGGTGATTAGAATATTATTATATTATGTTTCTTATTTTTTGAGATTTATACAAAACCAAAAAATAAATAAATAAAAAAGATAAATTATATAAGATGAGGCATAAGTTATATTATTATATTATTATATTATGTTTCTTATATAAAATTATTATATTATGTTTCTCGCATAATAACACGGTTATTTGTTTCCTTTTTTGTTATCTTGAGTACATTATTCGGTTGTTATGTTTCTTTTTTTTCTTCATATTATTAGAATCTTATTTTAGGTTGTTTAATTAATTTTATTATTGAATTGTGAAAAGGTAAGAGTATACTATTAAAACAATAAATCCTATTTTTCATAATTTATTAATATATAAGTATAAGAATATAGTGAGGCTGGATGACATGTAAGCAACTGAAGCACTAGAATTCTTTATTTTCCAAAATGAAACATACGAAACAGACACATAGGATATATATATATATATATATATATATATATATATATATATATATATATATTGCATGCAAATAACACAACTTGGAATGAAAATTAAATCTTGAAGATGAAAACTATATTGAAGAGAAAGAAAATAAGTCACTGAATCAATGTCTAAGTCATTCGCATTCTTGAATATGCTCTATAATCACTGTCCAACAAACCCTCAAAATTTAAGGTAAAGTTCACCTAAAACTCATGGTACTTTTAATAATTATGATCCATAAAACTCATCAAACAAAAATCTACATCACGTACCTTTGAATACTCAAAACAAAATATGATTTAATCAAAACCAATTTCCAACACATACTTTCTAATCAAACACACAAAAACTCTTTTAAAAATAATCCAAATATCGAAATGGTTTGATTTCATACATTGGACTAAATTTAATATTTGATTGAATTGGAAATAAAAAATCTTGCATAGAAAAACCCACAAAATTAACCGAACAAAATAGAAAAAAAAAAAATAACCCAAAAAAAAAGCTTACGCAAAGGATTTAAAAAAAGAATAAATAAATTAAACAAATATTAGTTATCAATCTGAGTTATTTATCCTACGAGCAACAGACCAGCGCTACGCTGCGGTCGTTTGCAAACCTGCAATCGAACGTTCTAAATGCGGGAATAACAGGCATGGGAGGATACAAACATCTGCAGGGTTCAGATGAGGAATAACAATTCATTGGGCATAACCGAACGATTTTCGATCACAATTCAAAAGTTAGTTTACAAACGTATTATGATGACTAAGAATTTACTGGGCATCATCAATTCAGTTCGAGTACAATATTATAGGTAACTTACGTACATATATTTCCCAAAAAAGTTCGAGTACGGTCATATTTGGGATTCAAATATATATACACACCCAAACTGCATAATGGCCACAAAATGAACAGTCCATTCATGCTAAAATGTCAAAGAACAGACCTGTCTTCAATGACAATCATTGAGTATCTTCATTGAAACACTGAATCGGAAAACATGTAATTACGGAAAAAATTAATATTTTGCCAAGATGTAAAAATATCCATTGAGTCAAAAACATCATACTAAATATTCAAATAGTACACCAGCCACATTTATTCAAAACACATAATAAAGAGGAGCAACTGTAATAAATCCTTTGCCTATCATTTGCACCCCAAGAATAAAGGGAAAAAAATCATTATTTTGAAAAGGCAACTATGAATGAAGCAAAATCAATGATTTAGGTGAAACAATTGAAGAAAAAATAATAAAATAACATGTAAACAGTTAAATAAGAGATGACAATACGAATATCTTGAAGTGGGATAAGGTGTGAGATTTGGAGCACGAATGAAAAAAAGAATCACATTAATTTTAGGTGGGAGATGAGTATTCATCATTAATTTCACTCACTTACAATCCATGAAAAAACCACTTTAAAATTCCAAGTTATTCTTACCTTATGAAGTTGATCCAGGATTATGCTTGACATTGCTACCCCTCTTTCTCTTTTCCAATACCTTGCGATTGCTGCCTGCCGGGGAAATATATATATATATATATATATATATATATATACACTGAGWTATGGAATCAAAAATATCGAACTAAATTTCCGGGCATCAGCCCAAGCCTTACCTTCACCGCCTGCGACGGAGCTTCGCAATCCATGGTTGGGCTAATTGAGAGCGAGAGGGAGAGAGCGCGCTAGGGCCAAAAAGTTTTGGGGTCTACCCCTTTTTATCCTCCTCACAATTTTTCTTTTCCMTTTTAATTTGCATTACCCAAAAAAGGATAGAAAATGACTGGTGAGAAATGTTTGGAGCTGCATACGTGTGAATGAAAAAAATAAAAATAATAAAAGACAACCAATGACCGATCGCCATTTGTCGCAATAAGGAGGATGCAAGTGAACTTTATTATATAAGGTATAGATTATGATTCTTTCTGCTCTTAACTTTATATGAACAATATTACTCATGAAAATCATGGTGATAATTATACTAAAACCCCTAGATTATTACTCATGAAAAAAATCAAACTTAATATTATGATCGGAAATTAAACAATCAACATCCTAAAATTTTTGTTATAATCGGAAATGAAACAATCAAAACTAAATTAACTTTAACATCATATAGTTTTGGTAGTTAGCTACCTTTATAAATTCTTGATCAAAAACAGCTTCGACCTCAAAGTCTGGGGCCTAATTTCCAACCAGCGGAAGTTCACTCTGTCAAAAGATTAAAAAGTCACAACACAAACAGAGGTCACAATATAATCGATTGACAAAGTAATTGAGCAGAATCGAACCGTCGAAAGTGATAATTGATTGTTTAAATAATATCTTATCATGACAAGACTTCTCTTTAGATTTAGCATAATATGGATATAAAACTTAAGAAAATCGACAACAACCACCAATATATATATACATCGTTTAATTTTTCTATAAACAACCATCGATACCAAATAATCTTTAGAAAAGGAGAAAATGCTACATTATAAATTTTAGACTGAAGTATGGAAACCAAACTAAAGAGTCATCTGAAAAGCTAACTTCTACAAAAAGCTAAAATCGGTTAAAGCATAAAACAATAATAAATAAATAAAAAGCAGTTCCTCATACAATTAATAATTTTGACACTGAGCTTTGACAATGGCTTCGATAAAGATTGAAGAAAGAAAAGGAAAGCCTAGAAACCTAAATTATTTAAAAAAAAATCGAGAATTAGCGGAAATTGAAAATTGAGAAAATATATATATCTTAGTAGAATTTCAGAGCCAACACAAAGAAAACATTCAAAACTATCACATTTGCCGGGATATAAAGCAAAAACCGAAGAAGAGACAGCAAAAACTCACAGCACGTACGACAAAACTACGTCGTTAAGGAGAGAGAGCGAGAAGCACGGGCCACGAAAGGTTGTCGGAGAATGAGGCAGAGGAAACAAATTGAGAAGTGAGGGTAATTTTGGCAGAAATGGAAGCTTTGGGATTGGAAGAGAGAAGAGTAGCCATTGAAGTCGCAGCCGAGCAAGCCTTCTTGAATCGAGAAATGGAAAAAGCGTCTGGTAAGTACATTTATTATTGGTATCTCTCTCTCTCTCTCTTTGGATATAACTTGGCTGACGATGGTGAATTCACTGAATGGTGGTGGTGTAAAATAGTAAAATATCGGCCAAAGGATACTAAAAATGCATTAAATGAAAAACGTAATTTCCAAAAAAATGGAAAAGCATAATAAAAGCTAAACTAATAAAATATTTAGAAAAAGTAATTCCAAAAAATTAAAGAAAAAAAAACTAAACCTGTCTAACGTAATGTACTCTATCAGGGCGGGTGAGCAAGTTATGTCCTCTCATACATGTTAGTAATTTTTATAATTATCCCTTATTATAAATATTATTATTTTTAATATCACGTGGTTCGGTGTATTTACAAAATGCCCAAAAAGGTTTTTCAAAATTACAAAAAAAAAAAAAAAAGTTAAAACTTGATCATGTCTTAAATGTGGGGGTACCTTTAATATTTTCACAAATGTAAGGAGGTGCTAGAAATGTTTAGGCCTATGAAGCAAATAACGTGTAAAACATGAACAAAACTCAAGGGTGTTTTGTAATTTAATATTTTTTTTAAACTTGTCCAAAACCCGTCAAGGAGTCTAATAAATTTAATATCTCTTTTACAAATAGCATATTGAACAGCACATAGGTACCTTAACTGCATCCTTCACCGACCCCTGGCCCCTGATATATATCCGACACTCCGTCATTGCTTTGACCCTTTTCAAGGAGTTTCATCGAGGCCCAAGAATTCTGCCAACAAAGTTATAGAAACAACGAAAGGCGATTAGGTTTATCTTTCGGATGGTAACACACATGCAATATGTGTCCAACTTATATAAAGGAGCCGTATACAAACTTATTGACAAAAGGATAGGATTGTTAAACTACGAAAGAAACAATAAGATTATTAGAAATCTGGGATAATTAACAAAATTATACAACAAAATCATGAGATTTTTGAAGGGAAACAAAAGGAGGCTTTATTCTGTTTACAAAGGCAAACCTCAAGGTTTTTTAGTAACTTTCAAAAACCTCTGGATTTGATTGTAATAAGCCTAAACCTCTGGGGGGTGGGGGGTGGGGTTCTATAATTATCCCTTATTTTAGAATACTATATATCTACTATCACTTACTTCAGTTTGCATGTCGTTCCACCCCATCATATTCATCCGCCCTCCATTCGGCTGTTGACCCATTGACCGGGAAAGATGGTCGTGCCCCAATGTTTCGAGTTCCGCAATCTGATTAGAAATTGAACCTGATATTCTCATTATTTCTGTGAAACTCAGAAACTTTATTGACAGATCAAGGCAATAGCAATCGAATAGTGATTACAAAATAATTTTAAACCAATCGACGGGCATATAATCTGGTGAAAAACTATAATGGACCATAAAAAACTAAACTTTGCGCATTTAAGTCATTCATTTAATCAGTGACATAATTTTGAGCGCCAATTTAAAGATTGATCAACTCATGTAGCTGATAAGATAACAACCAATTATGTATCCTCATAATCTCAATATTAGTGACACGTTGGAGTTTAAAATAAATAAAATGCTATATACGGATTTACTGAAAATACTTTGTGAAATGAGTTTCTAGAATTCGAGAAAAAGATCACGTTTTTTCTTTTTTTACTTATAGTGTAATCTGACAAATGTTATCAATGCAACTCACATTTTTCACGCTGTTAAAGGGATTATCAATTAAAGATACATAAGTCAGACTATTTCATGGTAATTTCCAATCTCTAACACCAAAATAACGTTAACACTTAAAACATTATAGCACCAAACAAATCAACTGTAAATTGAAAAAATGACAAAAACAGAGCACTAACGTCACAAACCTTGATTAAGAACAGTATCAATAAACTACGAACGAAAGCCAAAAAAGTTAAAATTAAACAGGGCACACAAATCACCTAAGTTTTGTGCTAGAGGCACCAGGCTAACTTTTTGAGTGGCAATATAAATATTTCGAGTATTTAAGGCTCATAAAATAATATTTAGTTCATAAATTATATCTCATATTATATTACTCTTCAATCTCCTGCACTATGTATAAACATCACTTGACATAAATGAACAATTTGTGTGTAATTATTTTTAATATTTATTTAGCCTTAAAAAAAACAAAATTTTGAAGCGCACAGTTCTCACCACACCGCTTTTATTTCATGTTCATCTCAAGTTGTAAAAAATATTAACAGAAAACACCTTATACATGATTACACAACGAAGTTTTTGCTGCACCACCCAAACCCCCTAACACAAACAACGAACTTTTGCTGCTGGAATATGGTGCTGTGCTACCCAGCATCACACAAAAGAATTGAGCTTTTCCCCACTCTCAGAGACACTGACATTGTATAAGATGTAACATCTATACAGGACCTCACATAGCAACTAATTACATATGGACAAAAAAAAAAAGGGGGGGGGGGGAACGCAGAACATGAAGAAAAATAAATAAGTAAATAAATAAATAATGAAGAAGAAGAAGCAAATAGCTATACCTGAAACAAATAATCCGCCAACAAACCTAAACGAAAAAAGGAAAAAAACAGTTGAGGCTTCACCTAAGACAAAGGGAAAAAACGGAACCGAAAAAAAAGAAAAAAGAAAAGAGGAAGTAGAACCTGCAATTGTAACGGTATAGAAAGCAGTTGAGCTGGTTGGGCAAAAACTCCGAAAACAACTGAATTGGTGGAATGAAAAAGAGTGAAATTGACAGAGCTGTATTGGACAGAAGCTCGTGGTGAATTGGGGGGAAAAGACAACTGTATTGTACGGAAGCTTCTGGTGAAAGCTTTGCCAAATCTGTGGACATATTTTAGGATAAAGAAAAATAACAACCAATGGGCAGACGCCAAATGGCAACACCTGAGCATTGCACTTCATCTTTATTATAAGAAGTATAGATATGCATGGGTCACACTCTGATATATCCCATGATTCTATCCAATTATATTTCTCCTTACAACTATAACTTTTAATTCTGGATATAGGTTTTTGTGCTAACCAGTTAAATCGCATACTTATTTATTACGATTGATTGATTGTTCTTATGTTTTTATATTAGATGCTCTAGTAACTCCCTTAATTTTGACTACACCAAATCAAACCCAAGATATAGAGAATGTAACTTGGGAATTGAATGATTGTTATCGATCAAACTGTATCTCTTATATTGAGGGGATTACAAGAGAATAATCAAATTACAAGATATAGAAAGATACAACAAGTCTTTACAAATAATTACATTAATAAAAATATTCCCAGAATATAATTACATTAATAAAAATATTCCGAGAATATAGGAGAGGTAATAGGCGATTGATTTATTCCTTATACATCCCCGAAAAATCGACGTCCCAACGGCAACGGAGAGTTTAGAACGAAGAAGCTGAAAGCGATTACGGGCCAATGGCTTCATCAACAGATCCGCTAATTGATCTTGAGTGTTGACATAAGAGACTGCAACACGACCCTTAGAGGCAAGATCATGGACAAAATGAAGATCAATTGCAATATGCTTCATCCAAGAATGTTGAACCGGGTTAAGATCCAAATGAGTGGCGCCCATATTATCGCAAAGAATGCGCAGCGTTGAAGGCGGATGAAGACCAAGTTCGGTAAAGAGATGATGAAGCCAACAGACCACCGAGGCAACGGTGGATAAGGATCTATACTCCGCCTCGGTGGATGAGCGAGCAACCCCACGTTGCTTTCTCAATTGCCAAGAGATAGGAGTCGAACTGAGGAAGAAAACGTAAGCCAAAGTGGACTTTCCATCAACAAGATCACCACCAAAACTAGAGTCGGAGAAGGCGGTAATATTGAGGGAAGAGGAACGCTGGAGAAGAAGACCATGATGCAAAGTTACCGTGAGATACCAGAATAGGCGCTTAACAGCGTCCCAATGAGAGGCGAGTGGAGGCGCC
Organism: Phtheirospermum japonicum; assembly: GCA_014905375.1. NCBI lineage: Eukaryota > Viridiplantae > Streptophyta > Magnoliopsida > Lamiales > Orobanchaceae > Phtheirospermum > Phtheirospermum japonicum. The sequence continues at coordinate 49,548 of BMAC01001344.1, forward strand.
ATATGCTGGGCCAGTTTGTTCACTGTAAAAGCGATGTCAGGACGAGTGAGAGTGAGATATTGAAGACCGCCACTAGCAGTACGATACTTAGTAGCACCAGAAGAACCAAATATGGAAGATGTCTTTAATGCCATTGGAGTGGAGACTGGCTTGGCGCCATCCAGTTTGAATCGTCGAAGAAGATCCAAAGTATACTTATGTTGGGAAGAAGAGCCCCTCCTTACAATGGGAAACCTCAACTCCAAGAAAGTAGGTCAGGGGTTCGAGGTCCTTCACCAAAAAGGACTTCATTAGATGTGCCGTAATAGTGGTAATAATGTTAGGGCAAGACCTAGTAATGATGAGATCGTCAACGTAGGCGAGTACAAATACACAGACACCACCCTTATTATATATGAACATTGAAGAATCTGCCCTGGATTGAACAAAACCAAAGGACAATAGGGATGAGCTGAGAGCATTGTACCAAGCCCGAGGTGCCTGTCGAAGGCCGTACAAAGTGCGGCGGAGCAAGCACACATGAGAAGGGGCAGCGGCGTCCTTGAAGCCAGGGGGCTGTTGCATATATACAGGAACATCCAACTCTCTATGCAAGAAGGCATTGTTGACATCGAGCTGGCGCAGCGGCCAATTCATATGAAGAGCAAGGGTGAGAATAGTGCGAATCGTTGCAGGACCACAAGGCTAAAGGTCTCATGAAAATCAACTCCGGGTCATTGATGAAAACCCTTCACAACCTGGCGAGCTTTGTACTTATGAACGGAGCCGTCAGGTTTGCGCTTGATACGGAAAATCCACTTACACCCAATAATGTTACCACCAGGAGGAGGGGACACCAGATCCCCGGTGCCAAAGCATTGAAGAGTGGTAAACTCCTCAGCCATAGCCGAACGCCGGAGTGGATTCACAGTGGATGGCTCAATTTCAGGAGGCAGCGGATGCTTGGTTACAATGAAGAAGTGTTTCGACTTGTATATATTATTGAGACCCCGAGTTCGCATGGGATGAGTGCGTGAAGATCAGCTGAGGGCAGACGGTAGAGCAGATTCTGAAGGATTAAGCTCCAAAGGACTAGATGGAGCCGACGAGGCCGGTGCCAGAGTTGCATCAGTTGGACGGTCGGGTGACGGCGAAGGAGGATTCACAGGTGGTGGTGACTGCCGAGGCTGTCGAGGAGGCAAGACCGAAAGAGTGAGAGGAATAGGCAGCTCAAGAGGTGGCAACTGCACACTAGGAGAGGAACCAGGAAAAGAATCCTCAAGAAACCGCACATGACGAGAAAGATATATACGGACAGACTGAAGATCAAGGCATTTATAAGCATTTGTTTAGTTGATTAACCCACAAATACACAAGGTAGAGAAGGCGTGGTGAGTTTCCCCGGAAGATAAGGTCGTAGCCATGGAAAGCAAAGGCAGCCAAAGACTCGGAGTTTGGCATAATTTGGCACGGAGCTAAAAAGAAATTAAAATGGGCTCCTCTTGGACAACAGAGATGTGGGCATGCGGTTAATTAAGTACACAACAGTTTGAACTGCAAACGACCAATAGGACGATGGGAGAGAGGCGAAATGTAAGAGTGCGCGACTCACTTCTAATACATGGAGATTTCGGCGCTCAACTAACCCATTATGTTTTGGAGTATGAGGTGCAGTGGTAAGCCAAGAAGTTCCACAATGAACCATGTAAGACCGCAGAGCAAGAAATTCACCACCATTGTCAGAAAATAAGTTTTTAATCGAGTGTCCAAATTTTTTTTCCACAAGTAAGCAAAATTGCGGAAAAATATAAGCAACCTGAGACTTTGCATTCAATGGATAAACCCAACAGTAGCGAGTAAATAAATCCACAAGTAGCAAGAAATACTTAGAACCATCCAAAGAGGTGACAGGGGCAAGACCCCGTACATCGGCATAGATATAGTGCAAAGGATGCAAAACATGTAATGAAGATGTGCTAAACGGTAAACGATGTGAACTTGCTCAGTTTGAAAGAAACACAAGTATTGCCCAAAACAGGGGACTTATTAAAAACTGGTAGATTAAAAGTGTTAATAACTAAGAAGCTCGTACCCACAGATGGGTGCCCGAGTCGATCATGCTAACGAGGTGGAGAAGCCCGAACTCCAACACAAGCAGAAATTTTATTATTTGAAACACCCACAGCTGGTGGAATCAAACGATAAATACCATCCTGATAAGAGCCTTTAAGCAGTCGTGCACCCGTGACTAGATACTTGATAACATAATAAGACAGAATGAATTCCATGAAAACGTTATTAGCTAACGTGAATTTACTGACCGAAAGCAAATTTTGTTTCGCCGTAGGCACGCATAATATGTCATTTAGAACAAAAGAACGTGCGGGAAAGTTAAGTTCAAATTTACCGGTATGAGTAATAGGGAGACCCGAGCCTTCGACAATGCGAACTTTATCCGTTCCATCATATTCTGAGTGAATGGACAGATTGCTGAGGTTAGAAGTGAGATTGTGGGAAGCCCCGGAGTCCAGTAACCATGGATTACCAGGAGATAAGGGAGTCGGGGCAACATAATTCGCCGTAATTAGAACACGACGACAAGTAGGTGCAGCATGACCGATATAGCCGCAATACTCACAAATAATAGAGGAACGACCTGATGGATTGTTTCATCCAGAGGAGGAACTGCTGCGAGCTAGGAATGAGCCGGAGGGCTGGCCACACGCAAACTGGCCACTAGAATTCTGAGGGAGGCGATTGGAGTTACTGCCCCCACGGGAATCGACGCGATTAGAACCTCGTCTCTGATGATGCGAGTTGCGGTGGGATGCTGCATTGGCAGTGGCCAGAAGTTGGTGCTGAGAAACCTCCTCTGATTTGATCATTTGTTCATGGGCAAAGAGGAGGTCGTGTAATTCCTCGTACCACAGAGGAGTCTCCCGAGTACGGATTGGGCCAACGATCGTGGCATACTCCGGACCCAAACCGTTGATCACAAACAGCGTGAGATCATAAATGCTCACGGGTTCATCAATCAAAGCCAATTCATCGGCTTTGGCTTTCACATAGTGAAGGTAATGAGTGATCGAGCGATCCTTGATCTCCACACGATAAAGTTCTCTCTTCAATTGATTGACACGGGTACGAGAACGGCCCGCACAGAGTCGGGTGAGGATATCCCATGCCTCAGAGGACGAGGAAGCGGATGAAACAAGCGCAATATATCCGGCGAGAGAGAGCCGAATATGGCGACCAAGAGGAGGTTGTCTTGACGGACCCAGTGAGTAATTTCCGTAGCGTTAGATCCATCGGGCAAAAGGGATGGTTTCTTGAAGGAACCCTTGATGTAGCCAAGTAAATCGTGACCGGTCAGGAGGGCAATGAGATGTGCCCTCCACGAAGAATAGTTCTTTTGTGTCAACTTGATCGGCAAGTAATGATGTGTTGTTATGGGAACAAGAGGCGTGGTTGCAGCGGACTCGGTCGTGGTTGTCATGGTGCAGGGAGGAGAGACACACGTAGGAAATTAGAGTTGACAGGTTTAGATCGAAACCCCTTGTGATACCATATAGAGAATGCAATTTGGGAATTAAATGATTGTTATTGATCAAACTGTGTCTCTTATATAGAGAGGATTACAAGAGAATAATCAAATTACAAGATATAGAAAGATACAATAAATCTTTACAAATAATTACATTAATAAAAATATTCCAAGAATATAATTATATTCATAAAAATATTTCGAGAATATCGGAGAGATATTAGGTGATTGATTTATTCTTTATAGTCACAAGTCATAGGTTCAAAAGAACTAATCAAGTTCAGTCACATGTGAAACTAATTACGCATCGGTCATTCCACTTCCAAAAAATAGAATGAGACAGTAAGGATTTTCAAAAGAAATATAAATCAATTTCAGGAAAATAAATATAAATATAAATAAATAAGTAAGTGAAAAAAGAAGATCACGTCCTTGTCGACAACTACATATTTTCTTAAAATAAATAGTCTGGAATGAATCAAAATAAAAATGCACTTAATTCATCAAATAATTCCATAAAACCTGAGCAGCGAACAAATAATTCTAAAAAATCTGGTTTGGGAAAAAATTAACACTTCATCAATGCTCACTTGTTAAGGCTTCTCTGTAATGTGACTAGCCTGCTGACTTTTTCTTTCTTAATCACCTATTGATCAATGCAGCAAGTTCAAAAAATTGTTTTTTAACCAACCTTAAATTTCTAAGATAACTCAATATTAATCTCATTTTGGTGATTTGAGTTATAACCTATAGATATAGACTAGTGTAGACACCCACGATTACGCGGGCAAATATAAGAAATGCAAAAAAAATTATAAATTTTATTTGAAAAATTAAGAAATTCAGAATTTGATTGAAAGAATATTGTTGACTTTAAATTTTGAAAATTTCATTGTACACTAAATTAATTGTATAATTTACAATGATATCAATTTTATTGTAGTAAATAATATACAATCCTTTACAGCTCTTAGAATTGTGTCATGAGAGTTATAAAATGACATTTCTTAAAAACTTTGTGATAGTTATATAATAAGAAATCTAGAAGTATTGGTATTTAAATAAATATCAATATCGTTTTTTAACATGTATCGTATCGTACTTGTGCCATGTATCAGTATAAATATTTCGAAATTTAAAATTCTAATTATGTGTGATATGAAATTATAATAAATATAAAGTATCAACTTTTTGTACCAAAATCTTCATCATTTTGACATATCGTCATATTGACTAAAACTTGAGTGAGCATATTCAATAAGGTTGCATAATCTTTATCTTCATTAAATTTAGCAACTTTGACTAACTTTTTATTTTCTCTCGCATACATTTTCGAGCTCGGTGGCCCAGCCCACAACTTCGATGATGTAGGCTGAGGTTTGGCAGGATGCATGAAGATAAAACCAAGTTGGGTCGGCCGAAGGGAACACTTTTAGGTACCTTTGCGAAAACAGCACCAATTGGCAACAGGATACCCCAACTTATTGCGTTTAGCAATCCATGAATCTACATATTTTACAGGCATGATCAGATATGTTATGCTGATTTACAGATATAAAAGCAATACAGAAAATATTACAATTTGTGAAAAGACTATGAACACAATTAGTTGTAGGCCTAAACTTCTTTTCTTTGCCATGATAGGAAGAACAGAGTATAGAGTGTTTTTTTTAATAACCTTTGGACAAAAAGCTATATGAAGGTATGAGTTTTTTCAATAAAAAAAAATATTATTATTTTGGAGATTAGGTTTGGAGCTTCACCCAATTCAAATTGTAGGTGGGTTAAATCACTTGGTGCCAGTTATACTAATGATATTCTTAGGAAATTAAAATTATAAAGAGTGGATTTTGCTCCAAGTGGCATATTATTTATTGATATTAGAAGATATATTTAGTTAGATTGATATATTATAGGGATAGAAAACGGAAAAAAGATGATTTTTAATTAATAATCATTATTTCCTATAATCATTCCAGACAACACAACATATTAATTATGCAGTCCTAAAATCATCCTAATATTCACTGTTATCCTAAAACATGCAGTAATCATAACAGAACTCTAAATCCTCTAGCTCTAATTTCACTCTCAGGAACATAAACACAACAAAATGAAAAAAAAACTAACTAAAATAACTTGCTTGATATAACTAAAATTAATGAATCTACTAAAAAAAAAAAAGACTCACATTCTTTTTCTTTAATCTTGAACCCACACCTCCTCCAATAGAGCCCGTCTTGCCCGAAAGTGAATCCAAACTCCCCATCGACAGAACATTAGCCCCCGTAGTCAAATGCATCCCCGGAGAATCTCCTGAAACTGGGCCCTCCTGCCAAACCTGGTTCACACTACTCAAACTGATATTATCTAACTTCAAAAAGTAAATTACAAATAATAATAATATTTCTAAAAAGTAAAATAAAAACTACAAATAAGCCGCAGTTACAGTTTCTCCCAAAAAATGTGCTAAATTCAAAAGCTTTTCAAGTATTATGTTTCATTAATGTAAACATAAACTTTGCATTCAATTACAAATTCTATTTCTAGACCGAGGCATATGCTAAAAAATATGTATAGCGCAATTTCGTACAATCACATCATAACAAAACCAAATTGGAATTAGTCTAACCGAAAAATTTTAATTTATCGATAAAGATCAAAGTGTGTAAAAGGGTCAGACTTAAACCCAAGCCACAATTAATGTACAGAAAAATAAAACTAAAAAAAGCAATAAAAAAATTGCAATACAAACCTGAAAAACAATTTGCAGAAAAAAATTAACGAATTAATTATTAAAATCCAGAAAAATGTAAATGGGATATTTTTAATTTAAAAAGATAACCAACCTTTTTGTAATTAAGTTAAACCTCAGGGGTGGTTTTCATGATTATCTGAATTAAAAAAAAAAAGAAACAAACACTATGCAGATTAATAAAGTTGTAAAAATACCTTTTGTCACAGTGCAAGTGAATTTATGACATTTGAGAACTGGATTTGGATAGAAGTTGTTTGGCTCGGTGGCGAGGTAACATCATCTTCTGGAAAAAAATCAAATAAAACGATCAAATGAACTTTTTAGAAAAGTAAATAAATCTGGTGCTAATAATTTGGAATTCTGAAAAATCAAAGATGCAAACCTTTAGTGCTTGCCAAATGTGGGGTATTAGCCTTTTGAGACCTCGCATATCGAAAACAAAATTACAAAAATAAATATGTTGATTAAGAAACACAATTTCTAAATTTACCGGACCACAAATGAAAGATTATCAATCATTTTCCAACACAATATTTAATGTTGATCGAAGATTATCAATCATATTTAACTTAAATGGGCTAAATCCAGAAAATTCATGTAACATAATTACATGCATATTCAGATAATTTATATGCAGATTTGCTAAATCACAACCAACTCATGCAGATTTTCATATTAGCATAAAGGCAAAAAAAAAAGTTTTAAATTTACAATAATAATAATAATAATAATAATAATAATAATAATAATAATAATAATAATAATAATAATAATAACTTTGAGGTTTGGTTTTGTCCTACACTTCTCCCATTAGTAAGAAAAAAATTCAAAACCCCCATTTACATATATAGAAATATTACAGTTAAAACTTTCAGTCTTTACTGCAAAAACCTGAGAGGTAGGTTTGTAAATACTGAAAACCTCATGGGTGATTTTTGTATGTATCACGGAATTATAAGATGAAAACTACTTGCCTGCAACCAAGTGTGCTTGTCGACAGATTTATACTCATCTCGAATGTAGAGTAGCGCATCGGAAATAACATCTAGTAAAACAGTTCTAAACTCATATTAGTATATAAATTATTTGAGATTTGGAGTTTTAATGCAATTGCATATGCATTGGATAAATTACCTGTATTGTAACCAAATAATAGTCCTCCAATATCGGCTGGTAAGGCGAGGCGAATAATATAAGGTTTTTGCCAACTCGTGCGCCAGCATTATGTGAACTCTGTTTTATCTGGTTTAGAAACGCCGCTTTCCATATTGGACCGAGCTCGATAATTACCTCAGTAGATGAGTTCTATGAAAATCCAAAGGGAGTCAAAGATATTTTAGACCGCGTAATACATTATTTAAATCTTTGTCACAAAAGTGCTTCGAAAATTGATATCATGCTGATTTTTGAATCACTATACAACAAATTCCATGTTCTTTTACAAATATAACTAAAATTATGCTTTGTTTCATTGTAAGAAGGGATTTAACTTTATATACAACAAATGAAGAACACTATACAATAAATAAGCACGAATATTATTAAGCGGAGCACCCTTCGTGTCTCCATAAATAAATATTTAAATGAAGCTTATCTATAATAGCTTGTATATAATTGTTGTAAATTACAAAAATATAGTCTTTAGTGTTAAAAGAAATTCATTACAATTTCCTACCTTGGTGAATGATATTAACTTGAGCGGAAAACAAACAGTAACCTGAATGGGCTGAATCCAAAAAATTCAAGTAACATAATTACATACATATTCAGATAATTTATGACATAAACAGAAATAATATATAAATCTATCAAATTTTATATGCAGATTTGCTAAATCACAATCAACTCATGCAGATTTTTATGTTAGCATAAAGGAAGGCAAAAAAAAAATAGAGAAGTTTTAAAATTACAAAAAAATAAAAATTAACAATAACTATGAGGTTTGGTTATGTCTTACATTTCTCCCATTAATAAGAAGAAAAAAAATTCAAAACCCCCATTTACATATATAGAAATATTACAGTTAAAACCCTCAAAATTAAGACTGCAAAAACCTGAGAGGTAGGTTTGTAAATACTAAAAACCTCATGGGTCATTTTTGTATGTATCACAGAATTATAAGATGAAAATTACTTGCCTGCAACCAAGTGTGCTTGTCGACAGGTTTATACTCATCTCGAATGTAGAGTAGCACAACGGAAATAACACCTATTAAAACAGTTCTAAAGTCATATTAGTATATAAATTATTTGAGATTTGGAGTTTTAAAGCAATTGCATATGCATTGGATAAATTACATGTATCGTAACCAAATAATAGTCCTCCAATATCAGCTGATAAGGCGAGGCGTATAATATAAGGTTTTTTCCAGCTCGTGCGCCAGCATTCTGTGAACTCTGTTCTATCTGGTTTAGTAACACCACTTTCCATATTTCTCCGAGCTCGATAATTACCTCAGTAGATGAGTTCTATGAAAATCCAAAGGGAGTTCTATAAAATTAATGAAGTTTACACTAAGCAGGAAAAGAAAACCAAAATTAGAACAATAGATTTGAATTATTGAGTCCATATAGATAATTTTTGCGTCGACTCATAGCCAAAAAGTACTATTACATCATGAATTAGCTCAGTAATTTTTCATGTATTCACTAACTATAATTTTTTCCCAGGTTACATATTGTTTCCTTAACAAAACATCCTTTCTCTTTAGGAAAAGGTGAGCTGACAAATATATATATATATATATATATATATATATATATATGGTTGGGTTCAAATGAAATCCTTTCAATATATATGAACCTAGGGACTCATCTTGACCATTAGATTGGATAATCTTAATGGTTGAGAACATGACATGTCAGTAGGATAATTATGTAAAATATTGCATTAATTTAATAAAAAAGGGTATTTTGGACATATATCAACATTTCGAAAGAGCACTGCATTGCTCTTTAGAAAGCACACGGGTAAAGAAAAGCACTACGACTGTATACAAAAAAGTATCACAAATTTCGTTTTATAAATAAATGTAATTAAATTTAAAAACCTGAATATTAAAAGTATCGCATGTGATTAATTTTAGCACTACAGTACTGTATAAAATAGCACTGTTAAAAACCTGAATATTAAAAGTATCGCATGTGATTAATTTTAGCACTACATTACTGTATAAAAAAATACTGTTAAATTACGAGTAAAATTTTTGGATTTTTAATATATTTTAGTTCTTTTATAGTAACGTAGCAATGCTTTTTTTAATATTATTGTTGCGCTTTTTTACTACACTATCACTGCTTTTTTCGATTGGCGAGGATTCTATGGTTTAAGCCGTCCGAAATCCGACCCAACAACCCCCGTCGAACCCTGTTCGACAAAAATCCAGAGCCGTCCGAATCAACCACCGCAATCAAGAACAAGTTTGCTTAATGATATGATTTAAACAAAAAGCCCTTCAGAAACTAACATCCCAGAACCAAAACCAAAACAAGAACAAGTTGCAGACAAGTTCAAACATAAATTACAAGTCCAAAAGGCCCACATCAATTCTCCATCACCATCGCCATCACCTATCAACACACAATCAACAATCCCCAGCAAAAAATCCAAAATGCAATGAATCTAACTGTTGCTAAAATCTGGGTTTTGTTTTCTTATCGGAAAAGGCAAAGCTGAAAAAAGCCCTATTTTTAAAAACCTTTTGCAATATCGACTTTCACCATCCGTGATTTGATATCATGCACCTRCAAATTAATTTAATTGCAGCAAATCCAAAACAAATCTTCAAGAATTAATTCAATTTTATTGCCGCCGCCGTCTAATTCAGCCGCGGCCAATCGGTCGATCTCGATTAGTTAACCCCATTCTCGGTTATGGGCCGACGAGCCCGACCCGGAGGGCAACATCAATTCTCGAGTGAGAAGGGAGCACGGGAAATCGGGGAGAGGGGATGGGGAGGCACCGGTGATTGCGCTAGCCGCCATCTTTAATCGGTGTTCACGTTCTGCCCAGGCAAGGCAGCGCTCGGCCGCAACCTGTGTCACCGGTTCATCCAAATCGGCCAGGGGAGAGGGGAGCAGCGGGAATTGGGGATGGGGGATTCTGAGGGATAACTTTGGAAAGGGCGGCACAGGCGGCGGGGAGGCTTTGCGCAGGCGGCGGGGAGGCTGGTCTCATGTTGCAAAAGGCGGCGCAGGCGGCGGGGAGGCTTTGCGCATGCGGCGATGACGCTGGTCCCATGTAGCAAAGGGCGGCGATGGCGATGGCGACTGCTTCAATCGGCGATGGTGATTCGGGGCTATCGCCGCCCACATATGGTGGTGGGTTCAGCCGATTCAAGGTCGTCGTCCACTACTTCGGCAGCCCTATGATTCTGGTGGAGGCGGCGGATAAAATTCTTAGGGTTAGGAACCGTGGGTTTGGGGAAGATGACGGGGTACAGATGGGATTGGTGAAGATGACGGGGTAGAGACACAGATTATTATGTTTTTATTTGATTCACAGCCTTTATGAAATTACATAAACATCCTTTTCCTACCATATAAATAATTTAATAAAATTAAAAAAAAGAAAAAATCTGGTCCACACAAATTATTAGATCTAAGTTCAGGATTAGTCCCTAGGTTCACATATAATGATGGGGTTCTCATTTGAACCCAATCCTATATATATATATATATATATATATATATTATATATATATATATATATATATATATATATGATTGGGTTCAAATGAGAACCCCGTCATTATATGTGAACCTAGGGACTAATCCTGGCCTTAGATCTAATATTGCACAGTGCAATTATATGTCCAGGTTCATTGTGCTTTTTACACAGTACTGTAGTGCTAAAATCAGTTCAGTTTTTTTAATTTAATTATATATATATATTTTTTACGTTTTAAAACATGCAATATGTATCTTAAATTGTAGATCTTGAGAATATGATTAATTTGATATATATTTCATTMAAAACGAATAAAATTTGAAAAAATTATGGTTTGTTGAAGATTTGAGTTTAATTTCAAATTTTTGAATTTGCAGTTTCTAGACGAAATTTGCGATACTTTTTGTATACAATTGTAGTATTTTTTTTATCTTAATCTATTATGCTTTCCAAAGAACAATGTAGTGCTCTTTGTAAACGTTGATATATGTCCAAAATACTATTTTTAATTAATTAATGCACTTCTTACATTATTACAATGCTGACATGTCATGATCTCAACCATCAAGATTATCCAATCTAATGGTCAAGATGAGTCCCTAGGTTCACATATAATGACGGGTTCTCATTTGAACCCAACCCTATATATATATATATATATATGTGTGTGTGTGTGTGTGTGTGTGTGTGTGTGTTTGTTACATAGACTGATCTACAAAATTGTGTTCCTCCAAACCTACTATACATATATATATATATATATCAGTTTAGCTCAAGGGAGAGGTTAGATCGATGAATAAATCCTCACTGCAAAATAAAAATAAAAAATAAAATCCACCTTGAAACCTGTAAACATAATCTCTGTTAGGGACATGAAAAAAGAGGAAATTGCCCAATTTATATTCATTTGATAGCTTTATCTTTGACAAAATGAATGAAGGGGATCCTAATTGAGTTTTTAATTCTAAGAGGCCACATTAATGATACCATATACAATATTCACAACGCACTTTCTACCTCGATGGTAGATGCATGATCTCTACTAACCGAACCCTGTGCATTCACTGAATTCTTTTCTATTGCTGCTTGAAATTCTTCATACTTTTTCTGCCCACATACACAATAACAAAAATTCAGGCAAAAACCAAAAAAGTAAAAGCTAATAACAAATTTAAGGGAATTAATTGGGTCACGATCCTCGACAATCTTCCTATCAGCTGCGAACTCACTGCTGCCACTGAACTTCTCATTACCACTGCCCTTAACTGCAAAATAAGGCTCCGGGCACCTGAAACTCAACTCGTACTTTTCCTACAGAAAGGAATCGAGAATCTCGCGAATTTCCAGGCTTCTCTCATGGCCTGCAAGGTCACGTGAGAGCCACCATCGTCTTGGAGATAAACAACGAGCTTGTCAATCGTCCAGTCCGTAATAAGAGATTCAGGTCGGGCGGGTAGTCGAGCGCCATAGCCGAAATCACGGTGTTCATCACCCCCAGAGAGGACTCCTTTCTCGGATCGACCGTGCATAAGAACACATCGATCGGCCATGCATATGAACTACAATACTCAACTTTCACATAAACACAGAAAAACTTCATACACATTAAATATAGTTAAAAGGACACAGAAAAAAATTTAAAATAAAACTAAACAAAGATCAGATTTATTCCCAAAAAAAGTGCTTCTACTTGTAATTTTTATCAACGTTGAGGAAGAAATTTAAGCTAAAATTGTAATTCATATCCCAAATTGTATACTAAAGTGTTCTTACTCTCACATAAATACAACGTGAACACATCCAGAATTAGGCTAAATCTTGCTGGTAGTATTTTTCCTTTTCTTTTATGTAAATAACCTTGGAAATTATTTAGTGAATCCGAAAAGCAATCAACTTAGAACTGAAAATGAACAAATACTCGTCCCATCTCATCGAGAAAAGATGCAACTTGCATAAGTGTTGCCATTTGAAATATTATCTAGAACAATAATATCTTCACTACTATTAACCCAAAAACCGCACAGAATATAAGATATGCACGTGGTATAAAATGAATAACTCAGCGAAAATACCCGATGAGGCGAATCTTTATTTGCATGACCAAAAGTTAAATCTGACAGAGACAAAAATCAGAAATTTAACATTCGAGCAGTAATATTGGGCAACAAATTAAATTTTGACCTAATAAGAATAAAAAAAATGAAATCAGATATTTTTATGGACAATTATAAAAATTACCTGTGAGATGGAATTAACCTAACTTTTTGTGATTGAGGAGGCAATTCATCCGAGTTACCAAATCTGAGATTTTTTGTAAAATGATCTTCATATAGTTCTGAAAAAACACAAATTTAACACCAAAAATAAGAGATTACATGAAGCAGTTTTTTAAAAAAAAACAGATTTGAGAGGTGAAAAAGTATTTAAAAGCTTATTGTTTTGGAGAATGAAGTTTTGGCAGTACTCTTCGGAGAAAAGGGAATTGTCAACGGCGGCGGCGGAGATGAATGGGTGGCTAGAGTTTTCCATGAAAGAAATATCCGTTTATCCTCCAAAACCATTAGAGGGATAACTGTAACAAAAAGAAAAAATATGAGATATAATCAACAAAACCATTTTTAACCAACAATAACATCTTTCAATCCGATCTTAAGAACAGACCCAGGATTTCAAATCCAGATTAACACAAGATACAATACGATATTGGACATTAGTTAAATATCAAATTCAAATAACACTTCAGTATATAAAATAGATCATTCGAAGGAAAAAGGGCAGGCATTCACCCTAATTACAAAAATTAAATCCTTTACTGAGCAACATAAGTTTAAGACAATAACCAAACACTTGTAGCCCATTTGGTATTGCAAGTAATCCAAAAAGACATAAATTGAAAGCCAATTAGTCATCGATCTCATATTATTCAAACTACTGACCATGTCAAATTAAGCGCAACCTCAATTCCTAAAATTCATATTTGGTCTTTACTTCCGGGCAACCAATAACAAAAAACCTAGCTCAAAACAAAGAGAATCTAGGGCACATCCAGATCCATAAACTAAACCATCCTGACAGAGGTAGCTCCATACGAACCTAACTACCGATTATCAACCTATATCAAACACAAAATAAACAATAATTTCTCGCAATTCCGAAACTGAATCGAGAATTTTGATAAAGAAAAACCTCGAAGTGTTCCTGCATCTTTTTTGGATCGATTGGTTGGCCCTGAGCGTCGACGCCTTGAGAGAGAGAGAGAGAGAGAGAACGACGGATCACCTTAAGCTTCAACCGATTAAATCCAAACAAAAATGCGACCACAGACGACTGCCGATTAGTTGATTGCTCATTAACGAAATCCCAAAAAATTTAAAATTTTCAGATCTAAAAAATTACTACGGAGAAGAAGCGGTTTTTTCAGATCTCAAAATTGACATAATGTATTCAAGAACCGAAGCAGATATAAAAATGATAGAATCAGGCAAAGGAAACCAAATTCAGAAATTATATATCAGTGGGTGAAAAAATCTTACAGATACAGCCGCCTCGATTTCCAAGATCAAAAAACATAAGAAATTATCAGTTTGATAGAAAGTGAAATTTCAATTCACATTAATTGAAATGAAAAATTAAGACAGAAGAAGGAATAATTGAAAAGAAAACGGAGAGCGGCGCTCCAGATGATACAAACCTACAGAATAAATTAACAAAAATAGAAAAAAAAAGTTGTTATTTATACCCGATCAAAATTTTGGCCTCCTCCCAAAATAGACCCACTATGAACCACAGGCCGACACGTCATTTTTTTAGCAATTTAATTGGTTCACATCAGCCCCGAAACGCTCTCCTATCGACACCTCAACATTAATAATTAATATTATTAACAAAATGGAGGATTATAGATAATGCAATTATTATAATTGTAAGGATTTAAGGTATTCGAAAAAGATAATGGCGAATTCTATTTTGTGTCCAATACAAATATATATATAGCAAAAGTTAGTGCATCAACTGAGTACATTCACTGTATAACAATCATTATTTTATTATATATTTTTTAAAGATTTATTCTCTCCAGTATGGTAATCAATTAACAATCTTTAATAGGTGTAAATGACCAGCACGTCATTTATTAATTCGAGGATTCTACTAATTATATTTATATACTAAAATTATACCATAAATAATTAATTTAACATACAAATGAAACTCTCAACTCTTTAACTTAATTTGCTCGCTCCAATTAACTCCAATTTGAATGAAATTGAACAATAATTTTTAGGCGATTTTTGGAGTCATATTTTTTGACTATAAGATTAGACAAGAATTCTTGTTTTTTTTGGCCTATTTTAGGCGTAAGTTAAAAAGAGAATAAGGATTTGGCCGAATTTAACTTCTCAATTATTAATTGATACTTGGCATAATTATTTTTTTCATTTACGTAAAAAGTTGTTGGCGTATTTTGGATATTTTTTTATTTCTTTACGACCTTAAATATCTATATAGATTCATAATAAGGAAAAAAAATATTTAAATTACAATTAAATAGTGTATAAAGAAAATACATTACAATTAATTTTGAATTTTATTTTAATCAGGAACCTTACTAAGTAATAAGGAGTTAAAAAATAAAAAATATAATTAGGAAGATTCAAATTAATTGGGAACCTTCCTTAAAATTGAATTATAATTTAAAAAATGGGAGGGAGAAACGTAAGATACATATTTAGAAATGTTAGCTTTTCTATTTTGGGTGAGCATAAATTTCAAAAAAAATTGTCGGTACCGCCCGCATCGTACCATACCACAGTTTATTGTGAGTTTTTATTAAAATCGTGATAAAAATATATTAGATGAAAACCGCACCACTTTCTTGGTGCAGTTTTTGTTTGGAAGTAAACCGCAACACACCGCACTTGTATAATTTTAATGTTATATATATATATATATATATATATATATATATATATATATATATATATATATATATATATATATATATATATATATATATATGATTAAAATAAATGTATTAAAAAATAAATATCCCCTAATTAAATAAACTTAGAATTCCATATGAGTTTTTCTGAATAAAAAAAATGCTGCAAAAATATATTATATTTGCAATCAAGGTAATATATTATAAAAATGCATCATGATTTGAGTATAATTGAGTTAAAAGATAGTGCGAAATTCACTTATTTGTAAATTCATCATTTGAAGAACAAATTTTTCTCAATATTTTATATCAATAAAAAGTCGTGATAGGTATAAAGTCCGAAAAAATAAATTGATTGAAACAACTGAACCACCCAAAACCATTCAAAACCGCATACTTAATTTTAATCCAAAAACCACAATAAAAAAATTAAAATTTTAACAGAATCGCAATTAGCATTTCGGTTATATATATATACCCCCAAATTCAAGATTCTGGAGGCACCGTAATATTTTCCTATCTATCTATCTATATATATTATATATATATATATATATATATATATATATATATATATATATATATATCACTAATTTATTTAATTTTGTATCCTCAAATTTAAAATTCTGAATATGCCGGTGTATGAGTAATGGGTGTGCATTAGTGTCAATTGGTGTTTTTAATATATATATAATAATTATATTAAAGTTCATTAAACTCTAGAGATGTTCTAGAAAAACTTTTATAACAATATTTGTAAAATATTCTTAGTGAATAGATATTTTAGTAAATAAGTTTAGGGAATTCACTCCAGCCATTATATTGATTAGTAAATTATAGTCCTTGTTATAAAGTTTCTTGGTAAATAAGTAGATTTTTTTTATTAAATTAAATCAATATATCAGTTATAGAGTTCTTGAGTGTAAATCGCAGTTGTTTTGATGATATCATATATTAAAAAAAAAATAGTATTTTCGGGAACACGTAGGAGATGATTGTCCTTCAAAATAGTTAGTGAGAGTAGATTTTACTAAGAAATTTTAATTTCGTAGTATTCATTCGATAAATCTCTCGAAACAATTTTTCGTTCATAATTACGAAGACAATAATGAAGGCTTTGGAATTTATCCCTCACAAATACAAACGGATACAATTTCTTCTCGATCTTTTTGAAAATTAAAAAATAAATAAAAAGAATTAAAAAATATATATAATATTGTAAAAATAAACCATATCTTATCATACTATTTAATATTGAAATTACTTTTATTTCTTTTTATAATATATATATATATATATAGGGTTGGGTTCAAATGAGAACCCGTCATTATATGTGAACCTAGGGACTCGTCTTGACCATTAGATTGGATAATTTTGATGGTTGAGATCATGACATGTCAGCATGGTAATAATGTAAAAAAA
>BMAC01001344.1:66882-87875 GCA_014905375.1 Phtheirospermum japonicum
AGCACTACATTGTTCTTTAGAAAGCACAATAGATTAAGAAAAAAAACACTACGATTGTATACAAAAGCATCGCAAATTTCGTCTATAAACTGCAAATTCAAAATTTTGAAATGAAACTCAAATCTTCAACAAACCATAACTTTTTCAAATTTTATTCGTTTTGAATGAAATATATATCAAATTAATCACATTCTCAAGATCTACAATTTAAGATACATATTGCATGTTTTAAAACGTAAAAATATATATAATATAATTAAATTAAAAAAAACTGGACTGATTTTAGCACTACAGTGCTGTGTAAAAAGCACAATGAACCTGGACATATAATTGCACTGTGCAATATTAGATCTAAGGCCAGGATTAGTCCCTAGGTTCACATATAATGACGGGGTTCTCATTTGAACCCAATCCTATATATATATATATATATATATATATATAATATTTATTAATTTTAAATGATAAATCAACTTAACCCTACAAATGATTATAAGTTGAATGTGGTTTCTGATACTTTTTTTATTCTTTATGTCAAACGGTCATCGCATGGCTTAATTTTGACCTTCCAATATTTTTCATATTCATCATCAGTTATCAAAAGGGCTTCTTGAGGAATAATTTCGCCATATTTATTCACAAACTCAGTGGCTATCATCTGCAAAATTATTAAATAATATTTGATCTATCCATTAAACATCTGAAGATCAAAAGGTAAGACTTTGAAGAAGGAGGCATGCTTGTGTATTACCAAATTACCGGTTATAATTTATTAGTTAATTAACTAGGATCGAAATGAGCAGTGTACAATTGGAAGACAATAATCTTTATTTTCTTTTTGGAAATAAAGCAACTTGTTCAGTTGGAAACGCGAATCGAAGAAGCGTTGTGATTTTTGAAGGTGGCACGGGGTGCGCTCGATGTCATAGAACAACGAGGATTGGGTGTTGATCGTTAAATACACATTTTCTATTTTTTTTTCATTTTTTTAATATAAGAAAACCGAGGGGAAAGATTTCCCCTCAGAAAAATCTAGGGGAAATAGGTTCCCCTCGGAAATCCCGAGGGGAATTTAATCTCCAAGGGTTTTTTAAATTAAAGAAAAAATCAAAAAAAATAGAAAAATCGTAATAATAAAATAAATCCCATCATTTTAGGCACATGGGGTGGTTTTGATCCGGTTTCAATTGAAAAATATCATCGAGCATGTGCGTATTTACACGTGTCATGTAATTCGACCAAGATACGATCGATCAACTTGTTCGATTGAAAACGCGAACCGAAGAAGCGATGTGATTTTGTGATGGTGGCATGGGGTGCGACTCGATGTCATAGAACCACGAGAATCGGTGTTGAACGTTAAATACGCGTTCTCTATTTTTTTTTCAATTTTTATTTAATTTAAAAAAATCGAGGGGAAGAATTTCCCCTCGGGAGAACCGAGTGGAAATAGGTTCCCCTCGAAAATCCCGAGGAGAATTTAATCCCCTCGGTTTTTTTAAATTAAAGAAAAAATAAGATAAAATAGAAAAATCGTAAAAATAAAATAAATCCCATCATTTTAGGCACGTGGGGTGGTTTTGATCCGATTTTGATTGATAAATATTACCGAGCATGTGCGTATTTACACGTGTCGTGTAATTCGACCAAGATACGATCAATCGATAACCTTTTTTTGGTTGGAAACGCGAATTGAAGAAGCGTCGTGATTTTGTAAAGGTGGCATGGGGTGCGTCTCGATGTCATAAATGACGAGAATCGGGTGTTGATTGTTAAATACGCATTTTTTTTTAAACAACAAGGGGAACAATTTTCCCTCGGAAATTCAGAGGGGAATTTAATCCCCTGGGTTTTTTTAAATTAAAGAAGAAGTTAAAAAAAAATAGAAAAATCGTAAAAATAAAACAATCCCATCATTTTAGGCATCTAGGGTGGTTATGATCCGGTTTCGATTGAGAAATATCACCGAGCATGTGCGTCTTTACACGTGTCGTGTAAATCGACCAAGATACTACGATCGATCAACTTTTTTGTTTAGAAACGCGAATCGAAGAAGCGTCGTAATTTTTTGAATGTGGCACGGGGTGCGTCTCGATGTCATAGAACCATGAGAATCGAGTGTTGATCGGTAAATACGCGTTTTCTATTCTTTTTTCAAATTTAAATAAAAAATCAAAATAAATTCGAAAAAAATAGAAAAAGCGTAAAAATAAAAAAAATCCCATCATTTTACGCACGGGGGGTTGGTTTTGACCCAGTCTCGCTAGAAAAATATCACCAAGCATGTGCATATTTACACGTGTCTTGTAACTCGACCAATAACTAAGATACGATCGATCAATCAACTTGTTCGGTTGGAAACGCGAATCGAAGAAGCGTCGTGATTTTGTTAAGGTGGCACGGGGTGCATCTCGATATCATAGAACCACGAGGATCGGTGTTGATCGTTAAATACGCGTTCTCTATTTTTTTTCAATTTTTATATAATTTAAAAAAATCGAGGGGAAGAATTTCCCCTCGAAAAAACCGAGGGGGAATAAGTTCCCCTCGAAAACCCCGAGGGGAATTTGATACCCTCGGTTTTTCTGAATTAAAGAAAAAATAAGATAAAATAGAAAAATCATAAAACTAAAACAAATTCCATCATTTTAGGTACGTGGGGTGGTTTTGATCCGGTTTCGATTGAAAAATATCACCGAGCATGTGCGTATTTACACGTGTCGTGTAATTCGACCAAGATACGATCGATCGATCAACTTTTTTGGTTGGAAACGCGAATCGAAGAAGCGTCGTGATTTTGTAAAGGTGGAACGGGGTGCGTCTCGATGTTATAAAACCACGAAAATCGGGTGTTGATCGTTAAATACACATTTTTTTTTGTTTTTTTTTTTAATTTTAAAAAACAAGGGGAACAATTTCCCCTCGGAAATCCAGAGGGGAATTTAATCCCCTGTTTTTTTTTTAAATTAAAGAAGAAATTGAAAAAAAATAGAATAATCGTAAAAATAAGATAATCCCATCATTTTAGGCACCTAGGGTGGTTATGATCCGGTTTCGATTGAAAAATATCACCGAGCATGTGCGTATTTACACGTATCGTGTAATTTAACCAAGATACTACGATCGATCAACTTTTTTATTTGGAAACGCGAATCGAAGAAGCGTCGTAATTTTGTGAAGGTGGCACGGGGTGCGTCTCGATGTCATAGAACCACGAGGATCGGGTGTTGATCGGTAAATATGCGTTTCCTATTCCTTTTTCGAATTTAAATAAAAAACCAAAATAAATTCAAAAAAATAGAAAAAGCATAAAAAAAAAACACATCATTTTACGCACGGGGGGTTGGTTTTGACCCAGTCTCGCTAGAAATATATCACCAAGCATGTGCATATTTACACGTGTCTTGTAACTTGACCAACAACTATGATACGATCTATCGATCAACTTGTTCGGTTGGAAATGCGAATCGAAGAAGCGTCGTGATTTTGTGAATGTGGCACGGGGTGCGTCTCGATGTCATAAAACCACGAGGATCGGTGTTGATCGTTAAATACGCGTTCTCTATTTTTTTTTAATTTTTATTTAATTTACAAAAACTGAGGGGAAGAATTTCCCCTCGGGAAAATCGAAGGGAAATAGGTTCCCCTCGAAAATCCCGAGGGGAATTTAATCCCCTCGGTTTTTTTAAATTAAAGAAAAAATAAGATAAAATAGAAAAATTGTAAAAATAAAACAAATCTTATCATTTTAGGCACGTGGGGTGGTTTTGATCCGGTTTCGATTGAAAAATATCACCGAGCATGTGCGTATTTACATATGCCGTGTAATTCGACCAAGATATGATCGATCGATCAACTTTTTTGGTTGGAAACGCGAATCGAAGAAGCGTCGTGATTTTGTAAAGGTGGTACGGGGTGCATCTCGATGTCATAAAACTACGAGAATCGGGTGTTGATCGTTAAGTACGCATTTTCTTTTTTGTTTGTTTATTTTTTTAATTTAAAAAAACAAGAGGAGCAAATTCCCCTCAGAAATCTAGAGGGGAATTTAATTCCCTGGCTTTTTTTTTAAATTAAAGAAGAAATTGAAAAAAATAGAAAAAATCGAAAAAAATAAAACAATCCCATCATTTTAGGCACCTAGGGTGGTTATGATCCGGTTTCGATTGAAGAATATCACAAGCATGTGCGTATTTACACGCGTCGTGTAATTCGACCAAGATACTACGATCGATCAACTTTTTTGTTTGGAAAAGCCAATCCAAGAAGCGTCGTAATTTTTTGAAGGTGGCACGGGGTGGAGTTCCTTGAATGCGGTCACAGTTCTCGAAAGGATAAACGACGCTTTTACAAAAGAAGATCTGTGAGACTCTATCGCCGAACGTCTGCTCAGGGACAGAAGTTTTGGCAGAGATAGAAGATTGGGGCTTCTGAAAGTCACTGAACTAGATGCAGCACTCTTTAATGCACATATATTGAGAACGTCTAGTTGGAGAAAATGAAGCATCTTTTGCAATTTGCCATATTAGAGAACAAATATAATTCGCCACAATTTAGATATTATGCACATAGAGAAAAATATGTTTGACAATGTTTTCAATACAGTGATGAATGTCAAAGGGAAGCCTAAGGACACGTCTAAATCAAGGGAAGAGTTGAATGAGTATTGAAATCGTTCAGAGCTGGCACCAGACGGATCGAAAAAGTTTCCTAAAGCCTGTTACACACTTGATAAGCCGTTGAAAACTGCATTGTGCAACTGGACTAAATCCTTCCATTTCCAGATGGGTACGCATCAAATATGGGGCGTTGCGTCAACAAGAAGGAATCGCGTTTGATCGCGATGAAAAGTCATAATGTCATGTATTTATGCAAAGGTTGATACCAATAGCCTTTCGTGAACTGCTTCAAATATGTGGAAGGCTCTAACCGAATTGAGCCTATTTTTCAAGGATCTCACGTCAACAGTCATTCGCACCAAAGATATGAGTTGTCTAGAAAGTGACATTCCGTTAATATTGTGTCAACTAGAACTAATCTTCCTTCCAAGTTTTTTTGAGTCAATGGAGCATCTTCCCGTTCATCTTACGTATGAAGCGAGAATTGCTGGCCCAGTGCAGTATAGATGGGTGTACCCGTTCAAGAGGTATTTTCACAAACTAAAGAACAATGTGAAAAATAAGGCGAGTGTTGAAGGGTCAATAGCAAACACATATCTGGTCGAAGAGGCATCAAATTTTAGTTCATACTATTTTGAAGATCATGTTTTAACTAAAAGAACAAGTTTGCCTAAAAATGATGACGATCAGGATGGTGTAGATGGCGCTGATGAAACTCCCTCGGTGTTTAAAAAATATGGGGAGACATTTGGTACAAAGGGAAAAAGATTCCTAACCGAACCAGAATACAACGCCGCAAGGATATAAGTGTTGCTAAATTTTGAGGAGGTCCAAGAATATGTTAGGTACGAATACTCTTTTCAGTTTATACTATAACTGTATATATATGTACTAATTTTCTTACTCAATTATCTAATGAATGATGTATTATTTAATAGAATTCAACGTCTCCAACAAAACATTACTAATGATAGGCTCAACGAAAAATTGGAAAATAAATTTGCCAATTGGCTCAAATATTACGTAAGACGTTCGATACCGAGATGCATATAATTTAATTACCGTATGTTTTTATCTAATATATTTTCTAAATTAAAAATGATTCTTCAACTTCATAGGCTATAGATCGTTTGAACAATGTGATCGACGTGAACATTATGAGCCTAGCAGAGGGTTCATCAAGATGTGTGAAAATATATACTGGATGTAAGATAAATGGTTATAAATTTCACACAATCGAGCACGGATCTAACAAAGCAACATCGAGCAGTGGAGTATGCATTAAAGGGTCAAACTATGGGGCAGCCGAGTATGATTATTACGGTTATATAATAGAAATTGTGCATCTCGAATACACCGGACGAATGGAGAAAAACACACTATTGTAAAAGTGCGACCGGTTTGATCCAACTCCTACAGGCACAAAAGTTCATCCACATTATAAGCTTGTCGATATCAATCATAAGCATAGGTTCAGTCGATATGAACCTTTCGTACTTTCTGCCCAAGCTGTATAAGTATACTATTGTGCGTACCCAAGTTTGAAATGATACAATTTGGACTAGTGGGCAACGTGTAAAATCAAGGCGAGATCAAATGTTGAGTTTATCGAGTCTCTACCAGTGCAGTCATTTCAAGAGGAAGCTGTAGATACATGCAATTCAATTCAGCTGAACGATGTCGATTTCCAGTTGCACGACCCCAATGATAATGACGTTGATGATCTTGGTGACGAGGCAAATGATGATGCATAAGAAGAGTTACTCACCGATCAAGATATATATCAAGACACAGACGAAGGTGAGTTTGGTGATAACTTTAATAGTAAAAGTGTCGGTTCAGATGATTAGTTTGGTTGAAATATATGTAAATTATTCATATTATAACACACTCTTTTTTAACTAATTTATTTTATATTTGGGTTTTATTAAAATGGTTGATATATAATATATATACTGGTATTTTGTAAAATTTTCGTATTATCTGATAATTTTATCAGATGCCGAGAGGTCATGGATTTAGCAGCCTAGATCGATCGGATGTGGAGTTGGCTAATCATTTAGCTGATTTCGATAACGATTACGTGGGTATTGGTACTGATCATTCAGTGCCGACCACGGATACCACCACACCGACACCGTCTGATGCGGGTACATCCCAACAGGACTTGGGCTCACTACATAGGCGATACATTGTTTATATCGTCAGGAAGAAGCAAGTAAATTAATAATTTTAAAATTTTAAGCATCGTTATTATTAAATTATATTTATAACCACAAACACAATTACAGGCTATATAGCAGGGAGGTCATGACCAACATATTTTGGGAGATTATGGAGAAGAAGCTCCATCCCGCGAGTTGGCAGTTTAAGGCAGTCCCTGATGAGACACGTCGATTCTGGTGGGACATGTTTCCGGTAATTATTATTTTGTGTCCAAATTTATTAATCTTTATTGTAACTTGAGAATCATGTATCAAGAGAATTGTATTATTATTTTATTTTGTAAGAGATTTGTTATTGGGACATTGACTTGTATACTACACGGGATATAAATATACCATTTCTCTAGACGATGTAGGACAAGTATGGGAAGCGGCTGAACGAGTATAAGCAGTATCGTGATTCTCATGCTGGTAAATGATTCTGCTATGTTTTCTTATTAAATCAAATAACTTTATTTATCATAGATTTGGACTAAGAGTTTTTTATTTATATTTTATATATATCATACATTTCAACTAAGATTTGGACTGTTGAGTGGAATAAGCCCGAGAACAGGAGGAGGCCCGAGCAGTGCAGCAAGAACAGGAGGAGCGAGCCTGCTAGACCGGGTACTGGGATGTCAAAGCATAGGGGGGTCTAGATCTACGGTCGATTATTCCTATGTTTATATCGAAGCATAGGAGGAGCACGAGCGACGACTGGATGAGGCACGTGCATCTTCATAGGATCCGATAAAGAGGTTGACCCTGACCGGGTTTATCTTGACGTCGTCGGGTTTAGTAAGGGCCGAAATTATGGAACCGGTTAGTTCGGGAAGCTGGTGGCTGTTGTGAAGCATTTTCGAGGTAGCTCTTCTTCCTCCTCCTCCCAGCAGGATAGGACCCACGTGAGAGAGCTCGAGGCGTAGCTCCAAGCATAGAGAGAGAAGTTGGAGGCCACTAGATGAGTTTAGGAGGCGATGGAGCAGCGATACAACGAGTCTGAGCGACTACGTGAGCAGCAGCATTGGGAGTCTGAGATACTACATGAGCATCAGCGTCAGGAGCGGCAGCATTTTAAGGCGCAGGTGTACGCCCTGATGGCCGAGCTATTAACTTGTTTACAGTAGTATCCCCGCCGCCACTTCCCCCGTCATAGGACTGTTTTATATTTTTTTACTAAACATTTTTATTCAACAAATTTAATAATTGTAAATTTCCAGATACTTATATAATAATTAGTTTATTTATTTGTCTGTTTATTAATATTTTTTTTCAATTTTTGGGATATTTTAATAAATTAATAGGAATTAAAATTAATTATTAAAAATAAAAAATAAAAAAGAGAAAAACCAAGGGGAATATTCCCCTCGGGAAAAAACCGAGGGCACCACTCGGAAACACCGACGACCAAAATGTCGTCGTTTTTCTCCTTTTAAAAAAATTATTTTTTAATATTTTGCGAGGGGGAAACCGAGGGGATATTTCCCCTCGATATTTCTGAGGGTATATTTCCACTCGGTTTTCCCGGGGGGATTTAACCCTAGGGTTTTCCCCCAATTCTTGCGAGGGGATTGTCCCTCAATTTTTTTGAGGACGAATATCCCCTCAATTTTTCGAGGGCATATGTATTCAGGATTAAATATATTACCAAAAAAAAGACCTTCGGTAATTCCCTCGTAAAAATTTACCGAGGGCAACTTTTCTCTCGAAAAAGCTTACCAATGAGGATTTTATCGAGGGTAATTTTCCCTCGTATGTTCCCTCAGTAAACTGATTATCGAGAGTTTTTTTGCTAATTATCGAAGGTTTCTCCCATGGGGAAAATGCTACTGTTTTTGTTTGTGATAGTCCTTAGCTATAAAGTTTTTTTAGTATGAATAGTATTTGTTTTGATGATTTAATACGATTTTTGGTATAAAGTGATGTGGCATAAATAAGTCAGATCTGTATTGGGGTAGACCTGAACTGGGACAATTAAAGGACAGGAAGCTAGGCCAGTTCAACCCTTGAGAAGGTCTGATCTCCTTAGAAATAGATCAGAGATGTTGAAAAGAGGATCGCTACGGCTCAGGAATTATCCTGACCTGGTGTGAATTCTTCATAAAACAATCCTTATAGAATGGGATGAAGGCAAGCTCGAGTATCCTGATTTACAAGAGAGAGGGAGAGCAGGATCAGGGCAGACCTGGTACCCTGACCTCTTCCTAGGGGACAAGTGGGACCATTTGTCAGAATCGGTTGCTTAACGGCCCTTGATTCGCGGCCTTTATTTCCGAGATCCCGGAAGGGGTCCCCGTGAGGAAAACTATAAATATCTCAGCCTTGAGGCTGAGAAATGTATGTCATTCTTAGTGCATTCCTTTTCTTGCTCACTAAAACACTCCACACACTTTCTGACTTAAGCATCGGAGAGGTTTCCACCGGAAAACCTCTGGTGGCCCTTTTCTGACGTGTTTGTGTGTGCAGGTCGAGGTAAAAGCACAGGTTTCAGGCGTGGTCATACTTTCCAGGTGAAATAATTGGCGCAGTCTGTGGGAAGAAGATCAACTAATACGTGAGTTACACATGGCTTCAGACGGTTTACGATGAAATCTGGTGGGGGAGCTGGGTGGCACGCCAAGCTCCGCCGCACCATGGGGCATGCCGCGGTCGACAGAGCCATCAACGACAAGGCCGGAGGGGGCGGAGCCATCAGTAGCAACTGGACCGAGCACCGTGTCACCCCCCTCTGACGGACCAACACCAACCAATGGCGGATCACTGAACAAAAATTTCCTCAGGCAGCTGTCTGAGCTCATTAGAAAAGCCGTGGAAGTGGCCGTGGAGAAGAATTTCGCGGAGATATCGGCACCGCTATCCAACACACCACCAGCTCGGATAGTTCCCCTAGCGGAAACGGAACCGTTGCGCTTCCAGCGCACGGATCGGACCCCCCTCTAAGACAGAGAAGAACACTTCTCTACCTCCAACAGTGAGACGTCGAGTCAGGTTAATCCAGACCTTGCCGAGTAGATTCAAAGCCTGCAGAAAGAGGTAAGAGATTTCAAGAGGGAAATGACGAGCGATGATACGGTTCCAGCATGGAGAGGCACACTGTTTTACTGAGGAGGTCATGTGTAATGATGTTCCGGCTTCCTATAGATCTCTGGGCTTCGAGTATAGCGGGACAACAGATCCGTGGGATCACTTGAGCCGCTTCGAAATTGCAGCAGCTGTGCACAAGTTCTCGGACGCAGTCATGTGCCGGGTCTTCCCGATGACTTTCACTATGTCAGCCCAACTCTGGTTTAGCCAGTTTCCGCCACGATCTATTCGTAACTTTGATGAATTCAGCTCGGCATTTCTGCACCAGTTCACCTGCTGCAGGAAATACCAGAAAATGCCGCTTGAGCTGTTTAGTTTGAAGCAGAAAGAGAATGAGAGCCTGCGCGCTTATATCAATCGGTTTACAAATGCAAAGTTGGAAGTGTCTTCGGCATCGAAAGAGCTCCTGGTAAACGCGTTAGCACAGGGTCTCAGGAGAGGAGAATTTTTCCAGTCGCTGGTTGTGAAGCCACCACTGAAGTTTGGAGAACTCTTAGAGAGGGAAGATAAGTACATCCATTTGGAGGAGGCCCTAAAGATCAAGTAGGAAGGAGAGAAGAAGAGAAGAGGTATGATAGAGAGGAGAGAGCGCCGGTGAAAAGGTCCAGGCCAGACCTAGCTGGAGGACGACCTCGTTTCGATAAGTACACACCCCTGGCGACTCCTTAGGGGGAGATCTTGCAAGAGATTGAGAGGCATCCTGATCTTAAATGGCCCAAAACCTACTCTCAGAAGCCACGAAAAGAAAGGTCTGACTGATTCTGTAGTTATCATAATGAGTACGGACATGACACGGATCGGTGCACTCATTTACAAGATGAGTTGGAGAGGATGGTGAAGGTTGGGCACCTCAAGGAGTATGTACGGATGAGGAGGGAAGAGCCCATGTCTGGCTATCGTAGTCATGATCGAACCCATCAAAATAAGCATGAGCATGATGGCGGACGAAATAGTGGAAGACGGAATGACCAGGCCCAGGTCATACGAGGAGAGATTCAAATGATCACCGGTGGTGAGTGGGATGAGCACTCCAAATGGACTCAGCATATCTATGTTCGTGCCTCAAGGGATTTGGTCCAAAAGACACGAGAGGTGGGGCAGATGGCACCTAGTCCGAACATATGCTTTGGCTCTGAAGATGAGAATGGAATCTTGACCCCTCATATGGACGCACTGGTCATAACGGCCACCATTGCAAATTATAATGTGAAGCGCGTGATTGTGGACACAGGAAGCTCTACCGATATCCTGTTCTATGACTGTTATAGGCAAATAAAACCAGATGTGGAATTGGAAGAGGTGACAGCTTCTTTGGTAGGATTTACGGGGGGAGCCCTGAAGCCTTTGGAGGCGGTAAGACTCTTGATGATGTTGGGTGAAGAACCGTACAGAGTGACTAGGACGGTACGATTCTTGGTAGTTGATGCACCATCCTCATATAATGTTATGCTAGGACGACCATCCTTGAGTCGGATCCAAGCAATGATCTCCGTATACCATATGAAGATAAAGTTTTTGGATGAGGATGGAACGGGCAAAGTCAGAGGAGATCAGTATTCGTCAAGGCAAACGTATGTCGAGTGCATTAGACGGAATGAGGAGTAGCGATAGAACAAAAGAGCTCGGGTAGAAAAGGCGAAGCCAGACCTAGCTCAGAGAGAAGAAGGGCTGATGGTAGTAGAGGTGGTTCAAGGGGACAATAGTAGAGTAGTGCGAGTGGGGACGACTTTAAGCCCAGAAATTTTGGTAGATCTGGTTCAATTTCTGAGAAGTAATGCTGATGTCTTTGCCTGGTCTCCAGAAGACCTTGTGGGAATAGACCCGGCAGTCATTGAACACCACCTCAGTATCATCCCTGGGGAAAAGCCAGTGAAGCAGCAAAAGCGCAATTTCGGGCCAGAAAAGGAGGCAATCATTGAGGCCGAGGTTGAGAAATTACTAAAAGCCAAGCACATCTAGGAAATACAATTTCCGGAGTGGCTCTCCAATGCAGTACTGGTCCCTAAAACCCAAGATGACTGGCGCATGTGTATAGATTTTCGTGATCTTAATTGTACTTTCCCCAAAGATCACTACCCTCTTCCTAGGATAGACCAATTAGTCGATTCCACGTCTGGATGCGAGCTACTAAGCATAATGGTTGCCTCGCAAGGCTATCAACAGATCAGGCTCGCAGAGGAGGACTGGAAGCAGGTTAGCTTTATAACCCTAAAAGGAACATATTGTTACGTGGTCATGCCATTTGGGCTCAAAAATGCAGGGGCCACGTATCAGAGGCTGGTGGATAAAATGTTCAAAGCACAGTTGGGGAGGAACATGGAGGCATACGTGGATGAAATGTTAGTCAAAAGTGTGAAGGCGACCTCGCATGTGGATGATCTGAGAGAAACCTTCGATACCCTAAGAAAGTACAGGATGAAGCTTAACCCCAAGAAATGTGCATTTGGGGTCAGAGCTGGCAAGTTCCTGGGGTACATGGTTATAGAGAAGGGGATTGAGGCTAACCCAAAAAAATTAAGAGCTATTATGGAAATGCAGGTGTCAAGGAACGTCAAAGAAATGCAGTGCTTAGTAGGACAAATCAACGCTTCGAGCAGATTCGTTTCACGCTCAGCTGAGAAGAGCTTACCATTTTTTCAAGCTTTACGCAAAAAGGCTAGATTCCAGTGAAATGATGAATGCGACGAAGCATTAAAAATGTTGAAGGAACACCTGGAGGGGATGTCCTTTCTAACAAAGCCAATTCAAGGAGAACCTTTAATTCTATACTTATCTATTGGGCAGCAGGCTGTCAGCTCTGTCCTGCTCAGAGAGGAAGGCAAGATACAGAGACCGGTGTATTACTGGAGCAAAGTACTTCACGACGCTAAAATCCGGTATGTGGAAGTAGAACGAGCAATGTTAGCTCTGGTTGGCATAACACGTAAGCTGCGGCCTTATTTCCTTTCACATAGCATAATCGTGCGAACCAACCTACCGTTGAAAGTGATCATGGATAAGCCGGAGGCGTCAGGGCATCTAGTCAAGTTTATAATTGAGCTTAGCGAGTTCAACATAACCTTTGAGGCTAGAACATCTATTAAAGCTCGGGCGCTAGCTGACTTCATGCGGGAAATGACCAGCTCTCCCGAGGAAAAAAAGAATGGACAATTTTTACGGATGGCTCGGTAAAGATTCAGGGCTGCGGAGCAGAAATAGTATTGATTGATCCAGTAGGTGTGGCTACTGAGTACGCAGTGCGAATGAGCTATGCTATGTCTAATAACGCAGCTGAGTATGAGGCCCTTCTGCGAGGAGTGCAAATGGCGAAGGATTTAGGGGCAGAACAGGTGTGTGCGAAGGTGGACTCACAGCTTGTATGTAGATAGATAAGTGGAGATTTTGAAACCAGAGATGAAAGCATGCAGAGGTACCTGGCCCGGTTTAGAGAACTAGCCAAGGGGATGAGGGCTCTGACTGTCCTCCAAATTCCTAGAGAGGAAAATGGGAGAGCAGACTATTTGGCTAAGGTAGCCAGCTCAATCGTGGATTGCCAGGAATGGGTAATCACTTTATTGATGGCAGACAATGAATTTGGAACGGAGCAGGTATGTGCGGTGAACGAGAGAGAAGACTGGCGCTCTCCTATTCAGGCATACCTGGAAAAGGGAGAGCTGCCGGAGGATAAGAGGGAAGGGACAAAGGTGAGAACCAGGTCTGCTCGTTTCTGCTTGATCAAGGGGACATTATTTCGACGAGGATTTGAACAGCCTCAATTGCGATGTTTAAGCTCAGAGGATGGCACCCAGGTCCTCAGAGAATTCCATGAAAGCCGTTGTGGCAACCACATGGGAGCAAGAGCCCTGGCCAGTAAAACAATTCGAGCTGGTTACTTCTGGCCATCGCTGAGGAAAGATGCTGAGAACTTTGTTAAGAAGTGTGAAAAATGTCAGAAAATGTCCCCTTTGACTCATCAACCAGTGGGGGAGCTCATGACAATGAGCTCTCCCTGTCCCTTTGCAAAGTGGGGCATAGACCTGGTCGGCCAATTCCCAATGGCTCCAGCCCAGAAGAGGTTCTTGATCATGGCCATCGACTACTTCAGCAAGTGGGTTGAGACTGAAGCCCTGGCCAAAATCACGGAAGAAGCAGTTATGGGCTTCATTTGGAAAAATATCGTATGCCAGTTTGGTGTTCCAAGGGTTATGATCTCAGATAATGGTACCCAGTTCGTGGTTGCCAAAATTAAATCTTGGTGCACCAAGATGAAAATCCAGTAGCACTTTACATCTGTTTACCACCCGCAAGCAAATGGACAGGTTGAGGTGATCAATCGCATCCTTGTCCAGGTACTTAAGTCACGCTTAGAGAGGTCAGGGGGTGAATGGGTGGAAGAGCTGAGCGCAATACTCTGGGCCTATCGCACCAGTCCTAAGGATAGCACGGGTGAAACCCCCTTCAGCTTGGTTTATGGTATGGATGTCATCATCCCCGCAGAGATTAGCCTTGAAACCCACCGAGTACAGAAATTTGATGAAATCCAAAATGACGCATTGGTGCAGGACGCGTTGGATTTAATTGAAGAAAAAAGAGATCGGGCAGCGGTTAGGATGGAGCACGTGAGGGGGCGAATTCGGGTAACTTATAACAGAACAGTCCGGAAGAGGTATTTCCAGGTGGGAGACCTGGTCCTACGAAGGGCTGACTTGGGAAAGTCCAAGGGAAAGTTGGATGCTACATGGCAAGGGCTATTCCGGGTCACACAAATCTTGGCTGGTGGTGCTTACAAATTGGAAGAAATGGATGGGGTTGAGATACCCCGAGCGTGGAACATTTCTAATTTACGTAAATTTTATTTGTAATTTGATTTTTCAAAGTTTATTTATATAATAATAATGCAGTTTTATTCTTGTTTGCCAAATCGCGAATCTCTCTAAGCCAGGATTAGCTAAGGGTGGATGCCCCATTTTCCTGACCTGATTGTCAGATGAAGCCAGAATTGGCTAAGGGCGGATGCCCATTCTCCTGACCTGATTGTCAGATGAATCCAGGATTGGCTAAGGGCGGATGCCCCATTTTCCTGACCTGATTGTTAGAAGAAGCCAGAATTGGCTAAGGACGGATGCCCCATTTTCCTGACCTGATTCTCAGATGAAGCCAGGATTGGCTAAGGGCGGATGCCCCATTCTCCTGACCTGATTGTTAGATGAAGCAAGGATTGGCTAAGGGCGGATGCCCCATTTTCCTGACCTGATTGTCAGATGAAGCCAGGATTGGCTAAGGGCGCAGTTTAAGCCAGGATTGGCTAAGGGCGGATGCCCCATTTTCCTGACCTGATTGTCAGATGAAGCCAGGATTGGCTAAGGGCGGATGCCCCATTTTCCTGACGATGCCCCATTTTCATGACTTGATTGTCAGTTTAAGCCAGGATTGGCTAAGAGCGGATGCCCCATTTTCCTGACCTGATTGTCAGATGAAGCCAGTATTGTCTAAGGACGGATGCCCACGACAATGCCTGACATAATCGTCAGTTTCAGCCAGGATTGGCTAGGTCTGGATATTCATGAAAAACACCTGACCTGGCTGATAACCTAAGTCATGAGTGGCTTAAGGCAGATGTGCATAAAATGCTCGACTTGATTCAAGACAAATCTGGCCAAAGGCGGATGCCTCAATTTTCCAGACCTGACGGTAAGCCTAAGAGTCTGGAAAATCTAAAACTTGAAAAACACTAATTCGCTTGATTTGATTGAACAGAAACAAGAATAAATTGAAAACTTTCGGAGAAAATACTCTTCCATTTATCATAACATTCTGGCAATACAAAAGAAATTGTGCACGCCTTCTACGAAGGCCGGCAAAATTGATTACAATGCAGGAAATAAAATAGAAGAATAGAAAATTCGACAAAAATCCCAAAGATATTAAGCCATGTGAGGAAGAGGCCCTCCGATCAGAGGCCAGAACATGGTGGACACGCCATAGCTCACGCTCAGTTTCGTGGTAGCGCTAGCGGTACTTATCGGCCCGCTCAGATATGGCGTGAGCTTCGCCGACGATGATAGTTAGCCAGTTCACCGACTCCATCAAGTCGGCCTTCTCTTCTTGCAACTGACGATTCAGTTGACGCATCTCAGCCCACTCTCGCTTGTAGTGGCGTTTCTTCTGCCTCTTCCTCTCCAAGAGATGATACAGATAGATGATTTTCTCCCGGAGCACAGTCAGTTTATCGAAAAGCTTGAAATTTTCTACGAACAGAGAGATGTTCTTTCGTTTCACAGAGTCAAGCTCTTCGAGTAAGTAAGAAGAAGCCATTGCAGGAATTGAAGGAAAACAAATCATACATGCACATATATAAAGTAAACAGAAGCACGTGCCAAGGAATAAAAAGTACCAGGGTTTCCGGAAAATCAGGAAACCCTAGAAGCCCAATAATTATTACAGGACAAAAGAGTACATCATTATTATAAATGGAAATCGTTCACTACAGGTTCATCAAATACATAATACAGACCAGCCACACAGGCAAAACATCAGGTCTGACAAAGAAAAACCAAAGAGAGCCGCCCTAAACCTAAGTCTCAGCGTCCAGCTCCTCGGCTAATTGATCAACCGCATCCTCAGCCAAGGCGCCCGGCGAGGCTCCACCTAGCAGCTCACCCAGACCAGCGAAGGTTGGGGAGAGAGAAGAGGCAGGAAGGGTCAGAGCAAGAGCTTGGTCTGGATGAGACTGCTCTGGCGTAGGAGAATGTAAAAGGGCAAGGATGTGCCAAGCAAACTCAGCAGGACCGGCAGTATGAAGGTGGTCTTTCTCCGGAGCATAAGTAAATGAGGTGGGCTTAGGGGGAGTCTCTAGAGGCGGTTTTCGGTCAAAGGGTGCCCCGGGATGCTCTGAGGCCCACATGGCTTGCTGGTCCAGGCCAAAATGATAATAGCCCATGGCCTCTGGAACCAGCAGCGTGTAAAGCTCTTTGGACCCCAGGAAGGATTTCCGGGTCTCCTCCCTGGCAACTTGGACCAGCCTCAGGTCCTCTTCCGAGTTTAGAAACTCGGTTTTCCATCCTTCTCTGGCCTTCGCCAGGTTTTCATCGGCTAAGCTCCTTGCCTCAACCAGGGCCTCATCCCGCGCCTCAGAGCGGGCTGTCTCCACCATCTTCACCTGGGACTTCTTCACCTCGGACAACTCCTCCTTTAGTTTCTTCTGCTCATTCCTCTGCTTTTTCAAGTCAGCTCCCCGCTCCTTCGCCAAATCACGAAAATGCTGCTCCTTCTCGCGCAGCTCTTTGTTTTCCTTAATCACGTCAAATTGTATCATGAACCTGGTGGCCCGGAGGGCTAGCATAACCCTTTTAGCCTCAGCCTAATCATAAAAGTAAGGATTAAGATATAACAAAATATAGGAAAAAGGGGGGGGAAGAAAGAGGAGTCTACCCGAGCCTCGTCTTGGCACCATGACTCTAGTAGCTCGCGATCGCCCATTTTCTCTAATATTCGCATGTCCTCGGACGCACATTGACCAATCACGTGACGGACTGCCACGTCGCCTGAACAGCTCAAGACGGGAGTCCTGGTGATAGGGTTGGCACTGCGGGTGAGTGGCGTTGAGGTAGAAGGGGTACGAACGCCCTAAGTTACGTGGGGCCTCTTGGACAGAGAGATCACATCCTCCTCAGATTCAGGAGTATGGCTCCTTGCTGTCCTGGTGTGGGGAGGCAGTCTGGAAGGGCTGGAGCTCGGTACCTGAGGAGGAAGGGTGTTCTGAACTTGAGGAGAAGAGGAAGAGCCTACTTCCTGGACTCTTGGCTCTGGGGTAGCTTTGGTCCCTTATTGAGAAGCTGCGGCAATCATCGAGCGCATCATCCTTGCTGAAAAGGAGAAAGAGAAGACTATAAGAAACATGAAAAATAAAGTGTCAAAGACAGACCTAGAAAAAAGTGATTTTACCAATCTCCTGAGTCAAAGGGTTTGTCTCCTCTCGCTCATTAAAGAAATATAGGACGTGAGGTAGGAAGAGTTCAGTTACATGAAGAAGATTCTCGTTAAGGGTGGAAATAATTTTTCGCAGACGAGGAGACCTGTCTGCAGTGGATAAGTGAGAATATGAGGGTAGCTTCTCGATGGGCTTGGGGTCAAAACCCCAATCTCCCTCACAATGGACAAAGAAGAATTTCTTCCTCCAAGCCTTGTTGGAAGAGGGGAGCCCGTGCAAGAAGTGAACTTTTGGTCTGGCGCTGAGATAAAAGCAGTCAGGAGGTAAGCTTTTAGCCTGGTAGAGCTGGTAGAAAGTCTGGGCCGTGGGATCCAGACCAGCATACAGCATAGACAGACTATAGCATACTATAATTCTAAAAGTATTGGGAGCAAACTAGAAAAGGGGGATTTTATATATGGCAGCGATTTCTAGCATTGGCGGGTTTGCGGGAAGACGCAAGCCCACCTGGAATTGATCGGCGTAAAAATTCAACCAACCGGCTGACGCTTGGCACGCCAGAATACACGTCGGAGGGCTGTAAGGATCAAAAGGTTTAGAAATTTTATATTTATAGCGAATTTCCTCAACGGTTCTATCACTGAGGATGGAGGTGATTCTTGGATGATCTGGGATCGGCGGCGGATATTCTAGAGAAGAGGAGGAAGAAGTGGCTACCAACGCTGCCGCCGAAGGAGAAGACGGCAGAGAGGAAGAAGCCGCCGCCAGAGAAAGGGAAGTAACTGAATGGACGCCGAGAGAAGGAGAAGACGTCGACATTATCGGAAAATTAAAAGGAAAAGGACTGAGAAAGTACCTGGTCTATGAAGGTGGCCGGAAAAATTGAATCTGAAAACTTGCTGGAGTACTAGAGAGAGAAAGAGAAGCTTGAGAGTTTTTGCAGAGGTGAGAATTCGAAAATGAGAGAGAAAGAGAGTCCAGAGGGAATATAAGGAAAAGTGATAAATTCAAAAAGCAAAAATCGAGGAAAAAGCGGGACTTGATGGGATCCTCTCATTTAATGCGGGACAGATGAACGGTAGCCTAGGTGGTGAGTTGGAACGCCAACCGTCCTAGGGTAGGTCACGCGCCGCTGACTTTTCAGAGGAATAGTACTGGGAGAGACGTGTGGGTATGATAACTGTTTTGGAATATGAGCCGACACCACTAATGCCAATGATTAGGCCTGGTTATCAGGCGAATTTTTGGGGATTCGTACAAGTACGAGAAACCGAAAGGACATGTGGGACCTCATTTATTTCAAAAGGTTTTGGAGTTTTACAACTCTACCCCAACTATTTCGGGGGGAGGAGTTGATGTGGCATAAATAAGTCAGATCTGGATTGGGGTAGACCTGAACTGGGACGATTAAAGGACAGGAAGCTAGGCCAGTTCAACCCTTGAGAAGGTATGATCTCCTCAGAAATAGATCGGAGATGTTGAAAAGAAGATCGCTACGGCTCAGGAATTATCCTGACCTGGTATGAATTCTTCATAAAACAATCCTTATAGAATGGTCAAGGCAAGCTCGAGTATTCTGATTTACAAGAGAGAGGGAGAGCAGGATCAGGGCAGACCTGGTACCCTGACCTCTTCCTAGGGGACAAGTGGGACCACTTGTCAGAATCGGTTGCTTAACAGCCCTTGATTCGCGGCCTTTGTTTTCGAGATCCCGGAAGGGGTCCCCGCTGAGGAAAACTATAAATATCTCAGCCTTGAGGCTGAGAAAGGTATGTCATTCTTAGTGCATTCCTTTTCTTGCTCACTAAAACACTCCACACGCTTTCTGACTTAAGCATCGGAGAGGTTTCCACCGGAAAACCTCCGGTGGTCCTTTTCTGACGTGTTTGTGTGTGCAGGTCGGGGTAAAAGCACAGGTTTCAGGCGTGGTCATACTTTTCGGGTGAAACATAAAGAATAGTTGTTTTGATGAAATTAAATCATTGTATTGAATTATGAAGTTCTTGAGTGTAAATCATAGTTGTTTTGATGATATTAAAGCATACCTTATGGCTGCGTTCACTTTGGGTGATGGGACAGGATATAGGGGGATATCCCGTGACATCCCATGTTCACTTTGGCGGACGTTGGCCCGGGATGAAAAAACCCGACCCGACTATATCCCATGAAATGAGTATTGTTCTGTCCCGTTGCCTATCGTGGGATGAACAATCATGCTTGTAATCCCACTTGTGTAATGACCTAAATACCCCCCAGTACTCACGTAGAAGGACCAAACTGCCCTCACATCCAAAGATATTCACGATGCCACCACCATAAATTCTCGAACCCTAATTCTTCCAAGACGTCACAATCCACTGGAATTTGAACTTCCCGACTCGTCTGCTCTCACAATTGACCGGCGACACGACCGTTAGGTTTTCAACACGCTCAAAAGGGCCCAAGTAGTTGTGTAACCTTGAACCTTCATTTGAACTCAGAATTTCAACAGTCCGATCGATCTCACAAGATGAGCGTATACATGAGCCTCCTGTTCCCAAAGTCCAATTCAAGCTTCTTCCTGCGTAGCGGCAGTGCGTTGGAAGCCAAAGTCGTCTTCTTGAGGGAAGAAATATATCTCATGGACGCCGGCGTCGGCCGCCCGCGAATTGCCACCCAGAGCTCGTCAAGCCTCCCCAAACCTCCGCTCTGGCCACCTTCTCGATCCAGGTCGGTTTCCTCAACCATCGGACCGAGAGATCTTCTGGTGAAGACATATCAATCTTAATTAATTATTGGGTGGGTTCTCAAAAAAATATCAATCATTTTACTATCTCAGTCTCATTCACCATCTACTATATCATTATCATCGATTAAAAACCAAAATAAAAATAAAAATGTCTTATTTCAAATTGGGTCTACCATTAGTTCCATTTTTATTGCTTCTTTGTTTCTGTGAAGCAGAGCAGAAACTCAGCACAAAAGAATGCGAGAATTTAGGTTTCACGGGCCTCATTCTTTGCTCCGCTTGCCACACCTTCGCTGAATATATCAAAGATCAAGGTGCTTTGCGCGTTCATAGATCTTTTTTTCTGTTACAAAGATTTGATTATTTTTCCTGGGTTCCACAGATACCAATTTATGTCTATCTTTCATCCCTGTCGTACTTCTCTCTCCTCTTCTCCCCTTCGTCTT